>NW_004624911.1:375384-386399 GCF_000247695.1 Heterocephalus glaber
TTCTTTCTTTCTTTCTTTCTTTCTTTCTTTCTTTCTTTCTTTCTTTCTTTCTTTCTTTCTTTCTTTCTTTCTTTCTTTTTCTTTCTGTACCAGATATCAAACTCGGGACTTTACGCTTGCAAAGCAGGTGGTGGCACCATTGAGCTAAATCCCCGGCCCTTCTCCATTTATTTAAACATTTGTCAATTGCTCTTTGCCATGTTTTGTAGTTTTTAGCATACAAATCCTAGTGGATTTTCTGAATGAAATGAGTTCATGGTATATATATATATGGGATATGGGAGCATAGTGGTAGGCCACATATATCCATTGTTCTTACCCCAAGGAGTGATTTTCCAAATAAATAAATATTAGTGCTCATCATAATAACATGTGACTTGGGATCACAAGGCAAATTCAACTTATTTCCTAAATTGAAAGATATAGCACATATGTGAATGTGGCAAGTCAAAATGATTAAATTCATTATTAGAGATCTTAAATAATTTTCACCTATTCCTTAATCTCTTTTCTTACACCACAGTAGTAATATTTGTCAAAATGACTTTTTAATATGTGTGCATTATAATATATGTAAAAGTGTGTTAATCAGTCTTGTTTGTAGTGATGAGTACCTAGAAACACCTAGAATGTCCACTAACATAGAAAGCCTATTTCCTCAATGTGTATAAGGAAATCTAGATGATGTATCAAATTCCATCTACTTCCAACAAGGACAAGATTTTTACATAGTTATTAGGCTTGAGATCAATATTCTGAGAAACACAAAAGAAAAATATGAAATAGAGTTGGAAAATATTTATTTGTATATTTCCATGCTACTTCCAAAATACAAGCCACAGACAAGCAGGAGGAAATTTTGAGAGTGGTCTCACACTATACAGCAATTTTTCTTTCCCTATGATCTTGATAAATAAACAATATGGAGGATAGCAAAGAACACTGAATTTGCATTTTATGTGACATTATTAGATTCATTTTGGAGGTGTGGTACAAAAGGAAATAAAATGTCTAAATAACAAGGCTGGGGGGATACTGAGAATTCAGGCTTCACGGGCAGTACTAAAATCATTAATGTCTCATTAAGGAAATCAAATTATTATTACTGGGATTCTCTTCCTTATAACTCAAAGAAATGATTTTTTGGGTTATTGGGGGTTTTTTCGTTTTTTTTTTTAGAAATGATTTTTTTGAAATGTGTGTATGTAATTTTCTACAAAGTGGCCATTGCATCCAAAGAGTTGTAGAATATGTATTTGCTTCCATAAACATGACTATTTGCATTTCCATAAGATTAATGTTTCTGCAAAAGAGGCACCTAATGAAATTAATAAATATATCTGATAATTCTGGATAAAAAACCAGAAAATGTCAATTTGGTTTTCTACTATGCCTATATAAGGTATAAAATTTGGAAACAGTTATTGAGGTCAATAATTTCTTTATTTTACTCCTTTGAATCCTTTGAAACTTCCCTACATTTTAGTACAATTAAATATTTTCAAGCTTAGAATAAAAAAGTGTATTTGAATTTTAGTGAAAATTCTTCAGAATATATTACAAGCAAAAGATTCTCAGTATCCATGTAAAAGTGTTCCTCCATGATATGTTTTCATATTTTTGCAATATATATTAATGTAATTTGAACCTAGCATTAGCAAGAAAAACAAATTAGATAACTGAGATTACATTAAACTGAAAAGCTTCTGCACACCAAAGGAAAAAATCAGCAGACTAACAAAGAATCCTATGTAACAGAAAATACATTTATATCTCATAGGGGATTAATATCCAAAATATGTAAGGAACTCAAGTCAACAGAAAAAAACACAATTTAAAAGTGAGCAATGAATGCAAATAATTATTTTTCAAAAGAAGACATGTTTATATCCAACAGGTATATGAAAAATTGATCCACATTACTAATCTTCAAGGCAATGCAAATTAAAAACCAAATGAGATATTACTTTGCATTTTAAAATACCTAGCACCAAAAAGGTGAAGAATAACAAGTGTGGAGAATGTAGACAACAAAGTATTCTTGTGCACTGCTGGTAGGAATACAAATTAATGAAGCCATTATGAAAAATGGTATGGATGCTCCTTTAAAATTTAAAAGTAAAGCTACCATATGATTCGGTAATCCTACTCCTGGGTATACATTCCAAAGGCTACAGTTATCAATACATAGAACGAATATTTGCACTACAGCATTATTCATAATGACCAACAAAGGAAATCACTCTAAGTCTCTGTAAAATATGTGATATTGTATGTGAACCTGGATGTTAAGTGAAGTAATTCAGGCACGGAAAAAAGTATATATACATATTTTGCATGTGATCTCACTTATATTTGGAATGGAAAAAAGTCAAACTCATAGAAATAGAAAGTAAAATGGTGATTACCAGAGGATTAAAGATGGGAGATTGGGGAGATAGTCATCAAATAATATAAAATTTCAATGAGACAGGAGGCAAAATTTAAGAGTTCTATTGTGCATCCTGGTTGCTGTGGTTAATAATAAATATTGTTATATTTGAAAATGATAAGAAAATAGATTTTAATTGTTCTCACAAAAGTTATAATGAATGTATGTGGTAAAAAGCTTGATTTAGTAATTCCACAACTACATGCAGTTAAAACTATAGTAACAAAAATGTAACTCACAAACATTTCTTTAAAAGATCAAAAAATACAACTATGTACCATATTCTGTTGATTTATATGTATTCTTATCATAGCAGTGAGTATGAAATGAAATATTTTTAATTTGAAAATCAAAGTGATATAATAGCAACCAGCGTTTTATTACTATGCCTTTTTTACCATAACTTATTAGCAGGTTTAAAATACTTTGTTTTAGTAAATAGGTATCTCATTAACAGATGTGAGAAAAAGTCATTGTTTTGTGCTGTTGACTAATGCTAACTACTACACCTTTGTCCAGGCAGTAAATAAATGTACACCCTCAACTCCATAAAAGAGAAGAACAGCTGTTTCTTTGTTTGGTTTCTTTCCTGCTTTTGACTACTGTTATCTGACTTTTTCTCTCCGATATTTGTAAGAAGTGAAAGCTCAATGTTGAAGATTCAGCTGTTGTAATTGTGTCCACTGTCTTGAAATTCTTTTATCCCACAACATAATTGTATTTCTTCACAAATATATCTACAAATGAATATCTACCAAATAAGTGATTAAATGGAAGAGAAAAGAGTCTCACATAGATCCACACATAAAAGAATAATTAATTTTTGACAAATGTGCAAAGGCAAGTCAGTGGAGAAGGAATAGCCTTTTGAACAAATGGTGCTACACTAATGGGATATTTATATGGGGAAAAATCACTCCATATCTTCTACCATATGCAAAAATGAATCAAACCTTAATGTAACATCTAAAAGAATAAAATTTCTAGGAAAAAAAAGAAGAAAACCTTTGTAACTTTGGGTAAGGCAATGATTTAGAGATAACACAAAATGCAAAGCCCTTAGAAGGGATTATTTAGATTTAATCAAAATTACAACCTTCTCTTTTTTGAAAATAGTGAAAAAGCAATGGTAAGGAAACACAAATAAATCCACAGATTGGGAAAAAATATTAGCACAGATTATTCCTGATAGCAGACTTAACCACAATATATAAAGAACTCACAAAACTTAACAGTAATGCAATTAATAATTCCTAAAAATTAATAATATCTTTTAAATGGGAGAAATATAAATAGACAATTTATCAGAAGATACATGGATGGAAAATCAGGATATGAAAAGATGTTCAGCAGCATTAGTTAAGAGTGAAAATTAAAGCACCCTCCTGAACAACCAATGATTCACAGATGAAATTTAAAAAGAAATTAAACAGTATCTACAATTAAATGATAATGGTGATACAACATACCAGAACTATTGGGACACAATGAAAGCAGTCCTTGTAGGAATTCTCATATTAGGAAAACTGAATGAGCACAAATGAACAACCTGATATTGGACCACAAATGTCTAGAAAAAGAAGAACAAGTCAAGCCCAAAGCTAATGTGAATAAGAAAATTATAAATATCAGAGCAGAAGTTAATAAAAAAAAATACTAAAAAAAAAATAGCACAAAGAATCTATGAATCAATGAGTTGATTCTTTGAAAGATTACATAAAATTGATAAACTAGCCAACTTTATCAAAAAAGGAAAGAAAATACTCAAATTCATGCAATTATGAATGAAAAGTGTGAAATCACAGTGGATCCTGTTGAAATCCAAAAGATCACCAATGCCTACTTTTAGAAATTGTACTTTAATAAAATGGAAAACTTATAATTGACAATATAATTAACGAATATAATTAAAATCTTATGAACAAAGAAAAGCTCAGGTCCTGACGCATTCACTCCTGAATTCTACAAGAAATTTTAAGAAGATCTAATGTCAGCATTCCAAACTTTTTAATGAAATTGAAAGTGAAGGAATACTCTCAATCTCATTTCTGGAAGCAAGTATTATGCTGATACCCAAAAACAGAGAAGGATCCACCCAAAAAAGAGAACTACAGGCCAATCTTTTTAAAAAGATTTAGATCTAAAATGCCATCCAAAGTTTCATGTGAACAGAGATGGGGATTTTGGCAGGTGATTGTGTCACTAGCTTTCAGGTCTTGAAGAGGTCTTTTCCAGGTTCTTTTTGTCCTGAACAAAGAATCAGACAAGACAGCAAGCATGCAAATTTATTGGAGTTAGAAGAGAAATATGCTCTAGAGAGTGAGAATGGGCTAGTGGAAAAGTTCACAGTGTCCAAAAAGAAATACGCTCTTCAGAGTGAGAGCAGGCTGCTAAAATACTTCATAGTGACCAAAAAGAACTAAGCTCTTCAGAGAGAGAGCAGGCCCATGAGCAGACACAGTGGCCATGAGGTTAATGGCAGGGGTCTTTTGTAACTCTCATTTGTAGATTGTTTCTTTTGTATCTGAACAAGGCATTTGGGATATTTGTCCAATCAGAACTTCACTTGTCTGGACATCAGATCTAAGCTGTCCTATCAAAGCCTACTTAGTTTCAAGTCAGATGTAAATGAAGAACTGAAGATAGCTCTTTCTGATTGGTCATAGGTTCAGGGTTTGAGAACTGTGTTCTCCACAACCAATTTTGTCCCACCTCAATCTCCATTCTCATTTCCCCCTCAGAGAAATAATTCTCATAGTTCTTCACTGGATGTTGAGAGAATGAAGGTCTCTATCTTTATACAGCTATTTCTAGCTGAAAGGGGTTGTAAATCCTACCTATGGGAGATTATGTCCTCTCAGACTACCTTGGGACATTGGAAATTTCTGGTTAGGCTGGAAAAATTTGCCAGAAGGCAATGAAAAAAGAATGCCTATATTTCAAGAATGCTTGAACTACTTCAATAGGAGAAAGAGAATCATAGGCTCTCTTGAATTAATAAACTTTAGTATTATCTTGAGGAGACAGAGCTCAAATACGAGACGGAGTAAGTCAGTATATTTCCTGGTCTGTCTCAAAAATTAAACTATGACTGATCCAGCAATTAGACACATATTTTTCATGTTATTATTTGCAGTTTTCTAAGATATTATATTTCCATGCTTTCTGTGAAGAAGATAGCATAGCAAAGAAGGATATTAGATAATCTACCAAGACCTGGAGAGCCATAGGAGGATTACCCACATTATGGATCCTCATAAAAACAAAAGTCACAATACAGGTGCTCATTTCACTGTGGTGGATCGGGGTCACTGGTGACTGTACTTATCTACACCTATACTGGTACTGGATTCTTGCATTTTGAAAAAAAACTCTCAGATATTCAAGAAGTTCATAGGAGTAGCTTTCTTCTTTTGGTTGGATCTTTCCCTCAGACAGTTCAATTGGGGCTGGCTTTATCCTAGAAATGTGAACCCACCTATCTTATCTATCTATCTCTGCCACTATTACTATAGTGGGTATGGCATGGATCCCTGAAAAGAGACACTTTGTATTTAGTTGGCCTATTGGAGCTTTCTCTTTCCAAGTTTTAATGAACACTTGGTCACCGGAGAAGACAATATGTGCTCCCCCTGGGTCAGGAGCTGGCAGGACTTTTTTCCCCTATAGTTGAAGAGCTTGTTGTACTTTGTCAAGATTAATAAGGTATTGTAAGAGGTTGGTAGTCTCTAGATTCACTACCATATCAGGAGATAAAAAATGCATCCTGAATAGCATCTCAAATGGAGTCATATTTAGCTAATTTTGGGGAGTATTTCAATTTCTCATAGGGGCTATTGGCAATAATTGGAGTCAAGACTCAGAAGTCCCTTGGGAAAGTTTTGCTAGAGTTCACATTAGAGCCTGGGTGGCTCTTTTAACCTTTCCAGAGGACTGAGTTCTCTATGCAGAATAGAGATGGTACTAATGCCTTTGCCATCCCTTGAGTTACTTGAGAGGCAAATAAAGGCTTATTGTCCCTCTGAAGGAATTGGTATAGTCTAAACCAGGGGCTGGTTTCTTTGAGATGTACCTTGACTATCTCCATAGCCTTTTCTGAATTGGTAGGGAAGAACTCAAGGCAACATATAAAGGTGTCAGTTAGGATCACAAATTGTTTTAATCCCCCACATGGTGGCACATGGATAAAGTATAATTTCCAGTCCTCTCTAGGGTGTATCCCTCTCCTCTGTACAAGATCTAACAAAGGATGTGGTCTGGGCTTGCCAGACTTATTGTAGGCACAGAATGGGCAGGCTTTGCAGAACTGTCATGCAGTCTCCACTAGTCCTGGTCTTGTGAAAATTTAAGTGATTATTTCCCATGTAGCATCCCTTCCATATGGAAAGAATAATTAAATTTTTTATAGCTATCTACTCTGTAATTCAAGGAAGGACTGGATTGTTTTCCAAATACCACCAAAGCACCTTTAAAATTTCCCCTTATCCTAAAGTACATTTATCTTCATAAGGGATATAAACTGGTATTTAATGGTTCCACAGGAACTGAGAATAAGGCTGGGGTCTTGAGCTGCTGTGAGTCTGCCCTCTTTTACTCTCTTTTAGCCTTTTGATTTCCCAAGGTGACTATATACATATCCATCTTGTGTTATTTGTAATAAATAACAGTGACCTGCATGTGAAGATAGTCTCTAGCAGTTGTAGAATGTCTTGATTGTACTATATAAACAATCATTTATTAGCTAGCAAGAATTTCAATTACTTTCTTCATGGATGAGACAAAATATTTGACACCAACAGTTAAGAGAGTAAAGGTTTATTTGGGTTCCAGTTTCTAGAGATTTCAGTTTATAGTCTTCTGTCTCTAAAGCAGGGTATCTTGATAAAGAAGAAACAATTTATGATGTGGCAAGCAGAATGCAGCAAGCAGCAGCAGCCTGCCTCTCATTTCTTTTTTCTAAGTTCTTTTATTGGTACATTTTAGGTATACAATACATTTAAATTTATCATTGGGTGTTCATACCTGTACATGATGTATCTTGGTTCTTATTTTTTTCCCCATTACCTGTTCACCCTTCACCCCCTGCACCCTTCCCTATTTATACAGACATCATATCTTTTTTTTTTCTTTCCTCATAGTTTTTCCTTTACCTCCTTTCCTTTCCCCTTCCTCTCCCTTCACCCCTTTGTCTTTGGACCTTTTTTCCTATTTCAAATTATCAATTATTCATTTTCATCATTTTAACCCTTGTTTACACTATCAGTTTCTCACACTAGTGAAACTATTCAGTATTTACACATGTGTGTCCTATTTATTTCACTTAAGAGTATGGCCTTGATATGCATCCATTTAGCTATAAATGACTCCAGGTATTCATTATTTATGGCTGAGTAGTACTCCATTTAATTAAAAAAACACATCTTCTTTATCCAGTTTCCAATTGATGGGCACTTGGGCTGCTTCCAAGCTTTAGCTATTACAAACTGTGCTGCTGTGAACACGGGTGAACATATATCACTGTGGTATGATTCTTTTAATTCTTTTGGGAAGATACCCAGCAGGGGAATAGCTGGGTCAAATGGGACCTCTAGTCCTAGCTCTTTGAGGTATCTCCATACTGATTTGCACAGTGGTCACACCAGTTTACACTCACACCAGCAATGGAGAAGGGTTCCTTTCTCCCCACACCCCACCAACATTTGTTATTGCTTGATTTCTTGATAGTAGCAATTCTTTGTGGGGTGAGGTGGAATCTCAGTGTTGTTTTCATCTGCATCTCTCGAATGACCAGTGATGTTGAACATTTTTTCATATATTTGTTTGGTGCTTTTATTTCTTTGTCTGAGAAATGTCTGTTCATTTCAGATGCCCATTTTTGAATTGGGTCTTTGAATTTGGGAGGGTCTGAGTTTTTTCAATTCTATGTATTCTAGATAGTAGTCCTTTGTCTGAGGTACAGCTGCTAAAATTTTTTTCCCACATTGTAGGTGGTCTGTTAGCTCTGTTGGGAATTTCTTTTGCAGTGCAGAGACTTTTTAATAAGATGAGATCCCAGTTGTTGATTCTTTCTGTTAGTTCCAGTGCTACTGAGGTGTTCTTCATGAAGTTTGTCCTATGCCAATGTCTTCAAGAGTTCTACCTAACTTATGTTCCAGCAAGTTTAGTGTTTCTCTTTTAATATTTAGATCTTTAATCTACTTTGATCTTAGTTTAGTGCATGGAGATAGATATGGGTCTAGTTTTAATCTCTGCCAGGATGAAATCCAGTTTTCCCAACACCATTTATTAAATAGGCTGTCTTTCCTCCTGTGGTTGGCTCCTTTGCCAAAGACGAGATGGCTGAGTATGTCTGGAGTTGCTTCTGCATCCTCTAATCTATTCCATTGATCTTCAGGTCTGTTCTTTTGGCAGTACCATGCTGTATTTATCACAGTAGCTTTGCAGTATAGTTTCAAGTTGGGGATTGTGATACCCCCTGCCATGTCTCTGTTGCTTAGAATTGCTTTTGCTATTCTAGGTCTCTTCTGGTTCCAAACGAATTTTTGGATTGTTTCCTCTAGTTCTGTGAAGTATATTGTTGGAATTTCAATCGGTATTGCATTAAATCTATACAGCAGTTTTGGAAGTAAGGCCATTTTCACTATATTAGTTCTTCTACCAGGAACAAGAGATGTCTTTCCATTTTCTTATATCCTCCTCAATCTCCTTTTCCAGAGTGCTGTAGTTTTCAGTGTAGAGGACTTTTGCTTCCTTTGTTAGATTGATTCCTAGATATTTCATTTTTTTGGATGCTATTGTAAAAGGAATTGTTTCTCTAATTTCTCTCTCAATGAGTCTGTTATTTGTGAATAAGAAGGCTATTGTTTTTTGAGTGTTGACCTTATATCCAGCTACTCTACTGAATCTGTCAATTAAGTCCAGAAGACTTTTGGTAGAGTTATTTGGGTCTTCTATGTAAAGTATCATATCATCAGCAAATTATGACAGTTTAACTTCTTCCTTTCCTATCTTCATTCCTTGTATTTCTTTCTCTTTTCTAATTGCTGTGGCTAATGTTTCCAGAACTATATTGAACAGGAGTGGTGATAGTGGGCATCCTTGTCTTGTGCCTGATTTTAACATGAAAGTTTTCAGTGTTTGACCATTTAGTATGATGTTAGCTTTTGGTTTTTCATAGCCTTAATCAGGTTGAGATAAAGGCTTTCTATTCCAATTTTCTGTAGGGTTTTTATCACGAGTGTGTGTTGGATTTTGTCAAATGCCTCTTTGGCATCTATTGAGATGATCATATGGTTTTTGTCCTTGACTCTGTTAATATAGTGTATTACATTTATTGGTTTATGAATGTTGAACCAACCTTACATCACTGGGATAAATCCGACTTGGTCAGGGTGTGTGATCTTCTTGATGACCCTCTGCGTTCTGTTTGCCAGTAACTTGTAGAGGATTTTTACATCTATGTTCATTAGGGAGATTGGCCTGTAGTTCTCTTTTTGGATTGGGTCTTTCCCTGGTTTTGGAATCAAAATAGCACTTGCTTCCAGGAATGAATTTGGAAGTATTGATTCCCTTTCAATTTCCTTGATGAATTTAAAGAGTAACGGCAATAGTTCTTCTTTAAATGTCTTGTAGAATTCAACAGTGAAGCCATCAGGACCTGGGATTTTCTTTGTTGCTAAGTTTTTTTGTTACATTTTCAATTTCCCTCATTATAATTGGGGTGTTTAGAATTTCTATATCTTCATTTAATTTGGGCAATTTGTATGTATCTAGGAATCTGCCCATTTCTTCTGTGTTTTTCCATTTTATTGGAGTACAGGTTCTCAAAGTAGGCATTGATGATCCTCTGGATTTGCATTGGATCTGTTGTGACTTCACCTTTTTCATTCTTAATTGCATGTATTTGTGCCTTTTCTTTCCTTTTTTTGATAAGGTTGGCTAAAGGTTTATCGATTTTATTTATTCTTTTAAAAAAACAACTCTTTGATTCATTGATTTTTTTGTATTGTTCTCTTAGTCTCCATTGCATTGATTTCTGCTCAGATCTTTATCATTTCCTCTCTTGTGTGAGTTTTGGATTCGTTATACTCTTTTTTCTAGCAGCTTGAGGTTTTGCATTAGGTTATTTAGCTGAGTTTTCTCTGTTTTCCTAATATGTGTGTTCACTACTATGAATTTCCCACATAGAACTGCTTTCATGTGTCCTGTAGATTCCTGTACATTGTAGTGGCATTTTCATTTATTTGTAGAAATTGTTTAATTTCTTCTTTAATTTCTTCTGTGAAACATTGGTTGTTCAAAAGAGTGTTATTCAGTTTCCATGTCTTTGTGGGGGTTTTGCGGTTTCTTATGCTATTGATCACCAATTTTATTGCATTATGGTCTGATAAAATACAGGGGGTAACTTCAATTCTTTTACATTTACTTAGACATGTCCTATTATCTAGCATGAGGTCTATTCTGGAGAATGACCCATGTGCAGCTGAAAAGAACGTGTATTCCGATTTTGTGGGGTGAAACACTCTGTAAACATCTATTAAGTCCATTTGTTCAATAGCTTGGTTCAGTTCTAGAATTTCCTTGT
>NW_004624911.1:388132-414835 GCF_000247695.1 Heterocephalus glaber
GATTACTTCTCAGAGGTGACTTCCAGATATAGCTGGTCTTTAAGTTTTGAGTCTCTAATGACTCTGAGGCTATCTCATTATCATTATACTAGGAAGGATCACTGACTAGATCAATAACAACATCTTAGCCCAAGTGATACAATCAGCAACACCACTGCATCAAGTACATCTTAGAAAATGACATTTTGTGGTAGTTATTAACCTACACCTTTAACTGTGTGAATTAAATCAAGGTTGAGGACCAACCCAACATATGATTATAGTGAGTAAATTCTTCGATATAACACTTTATCCTTCGGGATGGGGAGTTAGAAGGAATTGGGGAGGGAGGGACAGATAGGTAGAAGGATAGGGGAAGGTTAGCAGTGAGGCCAGAGGACACAGGTGAGAAGGAAAAAGAGAATAATAGAAAAATAAAGAACTCCGAATGAGGGCCAGAAGAGGGACAAAAAGGTTGATGAACAATACAGGACAGCAAGAGAGTGAGTGTAAGAGAGACAGTAAGGAAAGAGAAAAGAAAGAAGAAATAAAGGAGAGAAAAACAAAAATTTGCAAAGAGTAGGAGAAAAGAAAAAAAATTAAAGATAAGAGGGGAAAAAAAGAGGAAAAAGAAACAAACCAATAATACTAATTTTGGAAATAAAAAATAAAAATAAAAATGAAGGGCCTCTTTCAGGGTGTATGTCTCTGTTATCACAATAGACAAAGTGGGTAGCAGTATGAAGATATAAGTCAATGAGTCTCAGTAAACCAGTCACAGACCCGTGAGATTCGGGCAGATTTCTGGCTGCAAATCCCAAGTTGAGCTCCCTGCCCTCGTGTAGGGTTGAACTCTGCAGGGTTGTACTGCAGGCTCCATCTGCCCTTTCCCTGAAGATAGTCCATATACTGATGGGAGGTGATGATCGCTCCAACTTACCCAGTACAGTGGTCTGGTGGTCCGGTGTGTCCTCTGTGTCTTTGTAGTGTGGAACCAGATGTCAGTACAGCCAAGAGGCCAGAGGAGGGGAGAGAAAGGGGGGAATCCAGTGGATTGCTGCCAGGGTGTGTGCTGGATCTGCAAATTCCACGTGGGTGGGAACCTCCAACTGTGTCAGGAGAGGTGCCTGCCAGGGCATGGGCTCTGCCTCTCATTTTTTAATCTATGCAAGCTACAAGCCTTTTGGGCGGTGATACCCACACCCAGGGTGGAACTTCTGTCTTCAGTAGTAAATCCATTCAACCACACTCAGAACTATGCTAATTGCAATCAATGGAATAATTTAGTACTACACACCCTTAATCCCACTATCACACACCCTATATCCATTAAGCTCTTAAAAATTGCTCCTATCAGTGCATGAAGCTTTGTGGGGAACTTTTAGATACAAGCCATAGAATTTTTTCCATGGATCCCAAAAGACACATACACATCCCTTTATTTTAAAAAAGGCACTTAGTCTATATCTAAGAATTGCCAAAGTCCTAACAGTTTTTTCATTGCTGAAAAGTTAAAGTCCAAAGTCCCTTGTGAGATTTAAAGCAAAATCTTAGCTGTGAACCCCTGTATAAATGAAAAGAAAGTTGAACACTTCCAATATACAGTGCAATGGTGCAAGATAAAGACTCCCATTCCAAAATGTACTAATAAGGTGATAGAAAGGAATGAGTCAAAGCAAGTCCAGAATCCAGCAGGGAAAACATGAAATCACATAGTTCAATGTCCAATATCCATGGGAATCAGTATCAAGATGTGAACTCAAAGGGCTTGGGTGGCTCCTCCTATATGGCACTGCTGGTGGTTATAGCTCCCATGGCTTCTCTTTTGAGCTGGCTCTGCTCACTTCTTGCAGCTTTCCTCAAATGATACATGTTCCTGGCTTCTCCAACCTTCTGGGGTCTCCAATGTACTTTTGGCTTCACACTCACAGCTTCATACATTGCCTTCTCAAGGGCCCACTGTCAGGCCTTCCAGGTCTTCTTCTGAAATGTAGGTGGAAACCTTTCTGATTCCATAACTCTTGCATTCTACATGCACCTAAAATCAGCACTTCATAGATGACACCAAGGTCTGCCACCAACTGGGGCTTTAGCCAGGCTTCCTTCTCTCCTGGCTATAGGGATGGAGTGCCTATGAACAAAATCCTGAGGAACAACTTCCCTAAGAAGCCACCATTCTTGTACATGGAGCTGTGCAGATCTCTTCTCAAAGCAGTCTTTCAACCTTGGCAAATTTGAGGCTGAAAATCCTGAAGTCTTGACTCTTGTGATGTCCTCAGACAACTTTTTTTCTACTGTACTTTTCCTTCTCAGCAACCCATTTCTCCTTTGCTCCATCTTTTCAGTCCACAATTTTAATGGAGCTTCCTTTTAGGCCAAACTCAAAATGTTTTAAATTATTCTGCTGGGCTCTTTGCTCTTGATTGTGTAAGACTGAGGGCCTTACCAAACGCACCTAGGAGCTGACTGCAGCGACAAACACCTGGGAAGGAACACACCGGACAAGTTGGAAAATAAAACAGACTTTTATTAGTCTGGCCAGATGGCACTCCCAAAGCAAAATAGCTTAGAGAGGCAACTGGCTCAGAGTCCGAGGCTGTTTTATAGGGGGTTGACGGGGAGGTTAACATGTAGATTTACGAAAAAAAGGAACAAAGGTTAGTGGTCGACTGTCACGTACTGATGGTCAGCAGACATACACACTAATGGTCATGACCGTCACATACTGATGGTCAGCAGACACATTGATGGATTGTTCTACAGGTAGTGGGCCTGGGAACATTTGTTCTCTGGACAAACAAGGGTTTGAGCAATTTTACTTAGGAACTCTGTTTTGTTACAGATTCTATTATCCCAGAACTAACAAGCACATCTTAACCATTAATTTACAAGTACAATAGAGGCTAGGGGAATAATTGAATTTGGAATCATACAGTCCCACAATTGTTATCATAAATCTGGCCAAAATCCCAAACAGTAGCCACATCACTCCTTCAACATTAGAATGCTTTGAAGTTTTTTCTTCAAGATTATTAGTCTGCCACACTTACTATTAATCTCAAGCAAAGTCTCTGAACAAGAGCAAAATGCACACAAATTTTCTGCCAAAGCATAATGCCCATGGTCTGGACTCCAACAGCCATTGTGGTCTTTGTTGCTCACTGAAACCTCCTGAGGCTGATCTTTATAGGATTCATTTCTATTAGCATTCTGGTCTTCTGAGCTCTGTCCAGAATCACCCACCAACTTCAGCTTATAGCATTCTATGGCTGCTTCTTCAGTCAGCATCCCCAAATCTTTCCAAATTCTTCCCACAAGCCAGTTCCAAAAGCTCCCAGATCATATGGCCAGGTGAAATCACAGAACAATCCCATTTCTGGCACCAAAATTTGTCCCAGTTACTTTCCTTGCTGATGATGTAAAATACCCAATATCCAAAGTAAAAGAAGGAAAGGATTATTTGGCTCACACTTTGTAGAGATTTCAGTCCATAGTTGGCTATCTCTAAGGCAGGGTGGCATGACAGAGGAGTATCACAGGGAGAAACAGTTCATGATGTGGCAGACAGAAGGCAACATACAGCAGCCCCCCTTCCATTATTCATTCCATTCAGGCTACAAGCCTTTTGGGTGGTACCAGCCAAATCCAGGGTGGGGTTTCTGTCTTCAATAGTAAATCCATTATGCCACACCCAGAACTGTGCTTATTTGAATCAGTGAACTGATTTAGTACCATACCCCTTAAGCCCACCCTTTCATCCAACAAGCTCTATAAAGACCTACCCATGAGCTCATGAGGCCTTGTGGGGATATCTTCATGAACAAGGAATAACAGAAAGCCTCTTTTTCCCAAGATTGACACATGGGCATGTAGCATCTGAGATGCATATTTAAAATCTCTGTAAATATTTAGCATGTTGCCTTTTCCTGATATCAGTGCCTGAGGAAGGGTTATGAGCTTTGGTTTTCTGAGCAGAGGACTTGGCAGAAGGGGTTTGGCCTGAAATCCTTTTTTTGAACTGGCAGCTGCATAATCTGCCTTTTGATGTCTTTCTTGGACAAAGCTACCTCCTTCAGTGACCGATACTTCCTCAGGGCCTTGGAGGAATGGGTAACTGATTCCTTGCCTGCTTGCATATGTCTGGGGAATCACCTGTTTGCAAAAGTGACTAATCTCTGAGCCTATAGGCATCAGTGAGGCAGGATTAAGAGAAGTGTAAGCCACCCTCAGAGATTGCAGAAGTATGGCCTGGTGCCAGGTAAACTGTTCTCCTGGCAACAAGTACCCTTTTGTCTCAAGATAGCTCTGACCTCAGGGGAGTGAGAACTTCTAGTTTTTGTCCCAAAGATGGTTTCATAGCTTCTTCTGTTAGCATGGCTGTCACTGCAACTGTCTTCAGGTTGGCCATACAGCAGCCAGTCCATCTAACTGATTTTGAAAAGTATGCCATTTAGCAGGGTTCCTGTCCCAGGTTTTGGATCAGGATGCCCAAAGCAAGTCCTTTCTTATCTCATGTGTAGAGGAAGAATGGTTTTCTTAAATCAGGTCTTCCTAGTTCTGGAGCTTGCATGAGGGAATGCTTTATTTCTCCAAAGGTATTGTCAGTCCCTTTTGTCCATTCTAAGCATTCAGACTAAGGGCCTTTGACAGCCTCATCTAAATGCTTTGCCATTAGTCCAAAGTTGGATATCATGGTTTGGCAGAAATGGGGCATTCCCAGCAAGTATCAAAGCTATTGTTTGCTGGCATGGAGCCTGAGATCACAGATAGCCTTGATCTGATGCTAGATATCTGTCATTCCTCAGGTGCAGAATTTATCCCAAATATTGGATTATCTGCAGGCATACCTGAGCCATTTCTTTTGACATTTTTATCCCTTTTTAGCTAGAAAATAGAATATTTGGATAGTATTATATTTGGATAGCTCCCCAGATGGGCTGAAGATTAGAATACTATCTACATACTGTAGGATGGTTCCCTATTTAAGCTCTTAAGTCCTTTTCCAGTGCCCAAGCAAAAAGATGAAAACTATCTGTAAAGCTTTGTTGGCAAACTGTCCAAATATATTGTTGTTTTTGCTTTTAAATATGAGTTTACCATTCGAAGGCAAATATGAATTGGGAATCTGGATGGAAGGGAATAAAAAAGGAAGCATCTTTGAAGTCCAAGACAGGACCAATTAGAGTCTCCTGGAATTGGGAAAGGATTGTATACAGACCTGCTAGTAGAGAGTGGATTAGGATTACACCCTCATTTATGATGCAGAGGTCTTGTATCATCCTATATTCCTGTGAAGTTCTTGCTGTGGGGAGAATGGGAGTATTGTATGGGGACTGCCAAGGCTTCAGAAGACCGTCTTTGAGAAACCCGTCCATGAGAATCTGGAGGTCACTACAGGTCTCTCTCTCTCTCTCTCTTTTTTTTTCTGTTGGACATTGCCTTCAGTGGGAAATTAGCTGGGACCTTTTAGTTTTATAACTACCAGCATTTCTGAATTTGTCTTCTCAGGTACTTTATTATACCATGAAACAGAATCTACTTGTTGGCTAATTAGGTCAGGTAGGCCTCATGCAGTCTCAGCAGGTAAAATCTGCTTTGACTTTGCCAGAATTGGTGAACTGTCCCTAATTTTACTGGTAAACCTCTTCCTACTAAGGGAGTAGGAAATCATGTGACAATTATAAACTCATGGTTGATTGTTGGGGTCCCCTCGGTGGGAGACTGGAACCTGAAGACAGTATCCGATGAAACCTATTAAATGAAGGAGCACGTAGGACCAGAACTCTTGGGGTTAAGGCAAGGTTTATTGGTAATATTCTTTTTTTATACATTTTTATGTAGGATACATCAATCATTAACAATTTACAATGTCAGTCAACTAACCACCAGTTATATCTGTGAGTACATAAAGCATCTAAAGAAACATCTCCTTTAACTATGCTCCTTTGATCTTAGTGCATTTTATCTAAATCATCCTGGCTACTTAAAGCTTCTAAAAAGTTAGCTATTCTTATCTAGTCTTATACCAAGCAAATATTTGAGAGTCTCAAGGGACCACAGTGGAAGGAACACTGTGGGATTGACAAACAGCCTTCTGAAGTTATCTTTAACTTCTCTATCTGGGCCTGCCAAAGACATCAGGATAATCTGTCTTCTCAAGGCTGTCCCAGGGCCTGAGAACTTCTCATATCCTCCACAGTTGATCATTTGACCTTTGAATTTACATGTCAGAAGGAGTAAATAAGCTCTGGCTAGGGTTCCACTAAATCTCAAGTAAGGCTATAGATTCAGAGGTAGGTATTCAAAGAAGGAAGTTAATCCACCCCTGTATCAATAAGGAGTTGGATTTGCTTGTCCATGTTGTCCAGATTCACATGGGGTTACTCGAGGAAATGGAGAAGTCTGTGGACGAGGGCACTGTAGTTTGCCCCAGGCCTCTTCAGTCCTCTTTGTCAGAGTGGGGGTAAGACTTTTCAGTGGCCTAGACTGTCTTTCTGAGTGGGGACACTCAATCTTCCATTACCATGAATCAAGAACATCAGCCACCAGACACACAGGATCACCTGAGCAGTGGCCTGGTACAGTCACATTCCCAGTATACGAGTTTTCTTTCCATTTGTCTGTATTTTCCCTTGGATGACTTAGATGTGCTTAAAGCATTGCCAATTGCAACAGCCATAATTTGGGGCTGCATTTTTTCTGATACTTCACCTTTCCATCTTCCTCCAGATGACAACTGTTGAAAAAAGAAAAGCCTGTGTCCAACAATTGTTTTATAGGAGTCTGGGGCCCCATCTGAAGTTTTTGTAATTTGTGCTGAATATCTGGGGCTGACTGACTAATGCCAGGTATATATTCATTATTATTAACATATTCCTTACTTCAGCCATATTAAGTGGGTATCATTATCTCTTTTAACATGTGGGAAATGTACAGAGAGATTAAGTAATTTGTCCAAACTCACAAAACTTGTAAGTGATAAAACCAGGTTTTAAATGTGTCCATTTAGCTAGAGTCCATATACTTTATTTTAATTTTGTTTTGTTTTGTTGTGTGAGAGAGTGAACTACAGACTTATGCCCTACTCCTATTATTATTTTATTTTAATATAGTGTCTCACTAAATTTCCCAGGCTGGCTTCAACTTTGTGATCACCCTGTCTCAACCTCCCAAGTAGCTAGGATGACAGGCATATACCACTAGCCTGGATAGAGACCATATTGGTACATACAATACTACCTAGAAAAATATCTTTCTTATCCATAATGAGGACCAGATAAGGCCAGGAGCAACAAAAGAGAAGAAATAAATACAAACCTGAGCCAAAGAGGATGACCATCTCTATAGTTAAGAATTCTGACCAATTATTTGGGTTGGGGATATAGCTCATCAATAGAGCCCTTACCCAGTATCCACAAGGTGTGAGGTTCAAACTCCAGTACTGAGAAAACCACCATCACCATAGCAACAATAAGAACAACATAAGAATCTATCTAGCAGTAGTGACCCTCTCAATTCACCTACATCTCATATCTGAGTAACTTTGTCAAGGTTTATAGCTTAGTTCATTGCATGGAGGATAGCTCCCAGTTCACATGCATCATACTCAGGGTATGTGTTCATTAAACACAGGGTAATCCATGATCATTGATGACTTATTTTGGTTTTCCAACTTCTCATGTTTTTTTTTATTATTCTCTGTCCCCGTAGTTAGCAGCAGTAAGCAGCTTTTAAATGAAGGGGAAATTACCCCCCAAAAAATTTTGTCAGCATACTTGAGGAGAAATCAAAGGGAAATTAATGAGAATTAACTCATTGTAAACTGGGCACAGTGGCTCATGCCCATAATTCTAGCTACTGGAGAGTCTGAGGAAGGAGGATCACAAATTCTAGTCCAGTCTGGACAACATAGGGAGATCTTTTCTGAAAAAAAAAAAAGGTTGGCCATGTAGCTCAGTGGTAAAGCACATTAGCAAGGCACTGACAGTTATCAGAACGATGGTGGTGGAGGGGAGAATTAGCCATTGTAGAGAATAAAATCACAAATATGAAGATGAATAAATTTAGTATTAACTCCCACTTTTGTCAGTTATTGGCTGTGTGATCTTATGCAAATTTTTAACTTCTTTAACTGTCACATTTCATATTTATAAAACAAGGCTATTCCCTGTCTCCTTCATGGAATAATTATAATGCTTAAAATAAGATATCATTTATCCAAAACAGTATACTCTTTGGTATGCAGTAACTCTCAAGTAATTTTTTTGGCTATAATCAGGATAGATTAGTTTTACTTGGTATTACAGGTAAAATATAATACAAAATATTTTTTAAAGTGGTATTGTCCATCTTGAATTATTTCAAAAAAATCTTGTTTTTCATGGTTTTATGTAATTACTTCTGTCTTCTCTTGTACTTTTTTATCCATAAATCAATAGCTATTAACTGGTAACTTAAAAAACTCTTAACCATTTGTATCATTCCCGAATCTATGGTCTTTAAAGGTCATTTTGAAATTTATTCACTCCTCCAAAGGGCCAGTATTTTACTTAAACTATGACCTAAAAGTCTATCATATGCACACTTTTATTTAATAATGATCATTACAACAGGATCTTTTCCAGAACCCTAGACCCCCATTTTTATGCATCAGTATAACATTGATAACACCACTTAAAATGTAAGGTAGGAATTTCAAAACTTTTTCCAATATGAAATGCTTTTTTCATAGCTTCTAGTTTTGGTGAAACAATTTTCAGAGTACACAAGACAGGTCAGTAATTTTATCCATGTTTTTTAAAAATGAACTTTGGGTTAGGAAATTCATTTTTAAGAATTGCTTGTAGTGTTTAAGAAATTATACAAAGTGGAAGGCAATAAATGGGATGCCATGTGGTACCTACTTAAAACATTTTGGTGAGAAATGAAATTTGAGGAAAGATTTTGCAATGTTTTCCCTAAATTATCATCACTATTTGCAACTTTAGGTAGAATATCATAATGGTAGATCTGCTAGAATTCTTATTGACTCATAGCAGCGTAACTCACTTTAAGAAATAAAACTCCATTTTATAAATATAAAAACAAAGATTCTGGAAATAAGTTACATCACTTATAATTAGGTGTAGTTTACACTTTTTTCTTTTTTTCTCATTAAGTTTATTGGTATATTTTAGGTATAACATACAGTTACATTCATCATTGGAAATTTGTACCTTTACATGATGTATCTTTGTTCTTATTTTTCCCCTTCCCCCATCCTCCCTACCCCCCCTCCACCCTTCCCTATTTGGAAAGACTTTGATTCCATTTTTTTCTTTTCTCATGATTTTTCTTTTCCGTTTTTTCCTTTCCCCTACCCCTCACACTTCCCCTACTCCTTTAGACCTTTTCTTCCTATTACACTATATCAATTATACATTTTTAAAATTACAATATCAAATTTCAAGGACATTACCACAGATTCTACAGAATTTAATAGGATATAGAAAGCACATTACAAAAATCTTTTTAAAAATAAATTTAACAGCTTCCAAGAAGTTCCTTGGAAGACAAATTAATGAAACTAACTCTGGAGGAAATATAAAATTTGAATAGCACCTATTAAAGAAAGAATATTCCTAGATTGAAAACTGACCTATATGAAAAGAACAGGCTTACATACATTTTAACTGATAAATTATATCAAACATTTAAAGCAGAAGAAAAAAGGAACACTTCTCCCCTCATTTTAGGAAATCAACATTGTGCTACTACTAAAACTGGATAAAGATAATAGAAGAAAAAAGTATGAACATAGATAGAAATTTGTTTAACGAAACAAACTATTAGAAGTCAGAGCTGGCAGTATGCAAAAAGTGGTTTTATTATACGGATGGCAGTGCTGGTTCAGGATTAGAAAATTCACCCCCATAAGTCATCATTTTAACGGAGGAAAGGAAAAAGACATATGATCCTGTCAGTAGTTGTAGAAAATGTATTAGACTGAATTCTACAGCCATACATGATAAAAGCTATCAGAAGACTAGAAGTAGAACAGAACCTTCTCAACAGATAAAAGATATGTACTCCATAATCCAGCAAAACTGTGTTATATGATTGGAAAAGATACAATGCTTTCCCCCTAAGGTGGGGGAAAAGGGCAGATATGCCTGCTCTTCATCTGTCCCTTAAACTTTGAAACACAGGCTGAAACCAAAATAGTATGGCAATAAAAAGACACAATAAGCATAGGATTGGCAAGGTAGAAGTAAAATCTTTATATGTAGATGAAATGATCAACTACAGAAAATACTAAGTAATCTCTAGGAGCCCCTAGAACTTGTATTTGAATTTAGCAGGATTAGAAAACACAAGGTATATATAAAAACTCAGGTCTATGTATACTTGCTATAAATGAAGAATTGGATATTGAAATTTAAAAGTTATGTAAGAGTACAAAGGACATAGAAAAGTAAAAAGAAAAAAAAACAGTGCTAGAAGACATTTATTACCTAATATTAAGACTTCCTCTAAAGCTACATTAATCAAGACAGTGTTGGCATAAGGAAAGGCATATAGATCAATGAAATAAAACAGAGAATCTGGAAATAGAACCACACATATATGGACCAATGAGTTTTAAAAAATTACTTAACATTAACATTTTATAGAACATAAACTCAATTCAACAGCAGAGAAAAAGATAGTGATTTCAGCAAATGGCACTAGAACACCTGTTATCTATATGTAAAAGATTAACCTCAATCCTTTATTTCCATACATAAAAATAACTTGAAAGGACCTATGAAACTAAATATGAAAGACTAAAACTATAAAACTTTAAGAAGAAATTATAAGGGAAAATGTTCATGAATTTAGGGTAGGCAGGAATTTCCTAGGATACAAATAACATGATGTATAAAAAAAAAACCTGATAAATGAGATTCCATCAAAATTTAGAACTTTAAATGACATTGTTAAGAAAATGAAAAGTAGTACTTAAACATACCATATTTATAATACATATAAACTAAGACGAGAATATGTAAAGAACTCTTACAGCTCATTAATAGAAATCCCAATTAAAAAGTAGACACAAGAAAATGATAAATAGCAAGTACAGCACAAGAAAAGGTGTGCAACACTAAAATCAGAAAAATACTCATCAGTAAAATAACAAGATCATATTATGCACTCATCAGGGAGATAAAGTTAAAAGTTTTAAAAAAGCAAATGTCAGCTTAGGTGTCAACCAGTTAAAACTGTCTAACACTACTAATGTGAATATAAAATGATAAAACCATTTTGGAAAACAATATACAAATTTTTTGTATTACTGTTAAGAACCAACAGTTCTGTTCTTAAATTTTTACTTAAGAGGAATGATAACACATGTTCACAATAAATTTGTACATACAAGTTAACTGTCACTTATCTGAAATTCATGAGACAAGAAGTGTTTGAGATTTTAGTTTGAAATCCACTTGATCTGCAAAGAGGATAGCTACTCCTGCTTTTTTGGGGGGGCGGTTCCTGTCACATGGAGTATTGTTTTCCACCCTTCAACTTTCAGTCTATGAGTTTCTTTTTGAATTAAATGTGTTTCTTGTATGCAGCATATTGCTAGATCTTGCTTCTTGACCCATTCTGCCAGTCCATTTCTTTTGATTGATGAATTGAGACCACTAACATTAATGGTTATAACTGATACATATTGACTTATCATGTCATGACTTTTTCTTTTTGTTGGATTCTCCCCCTTTGCTTTTAACTTCTTGTTACATCTGATTGATTCATTCTGCTGGGCTTCCTGGGGCTGTGATCCTCATTGTCTCTTCCTAGGACATTGTCTAAAATTTTTTAGAGTGGTGGTTTGGTGTTCATGAAATTACTAAGGTGCTCTTTGTTATGAAAATATCTTCTTTCTCCATTAATTTTGAAAGATATTTTGCAGGGTACATCAATCTGGGTTGGAGGCTGTTTTCCTTTAGGGCTTGAAATATGTCACTCCAAGCTCTTCTTGCCTTGAGGGTGTGCATTGAGAAGTCTGATATGATTCTGATTGGCTTTCCTTTGCATGTGATTTGTTTCTTTTCTCTCACTGCTTGTAGAATTATGCTCTTCTCTTGGGTTTCTGGAATCTTTATTATTTGCCCATGTTTAGATTTTTTTTTATCACAGCTACTTGGAGTCCTATATATCTCCCATATCTATACATCAAGTTCTTTGCCCTGCTTGGGGAGTTTTCTACCATCACTTCTATGAACAGTTTTTTATGTCATCTGTACTCTCTCCTATTTCTTCATTGACTCTGATCAGTCTTATGTTATTCTTCTTTGCATCATCTAGCAGCTGTTGGATTGATTTCTCATGGTCCCTTACTATTTTAAAGTAATTTTTCTTTTCCTGGTCACTAATTGCAATCTTATCTTCTATATCTGACATTCTGTCCTCATGTTCACTCATCCTGCTGCGTAAGCTTTCAATGGAGTTTTTAATCTCCTGGAAATCTGTTTGTATCTGTTTTATGGATTCTATTTGTTTCTTATGTTGGTATTCCATCATGTTCCTCAGCTCCTCTATTTTTTATCTGTGTCCTCTCTAGACTTATTAATCATGTCTTGCACTACTAACACAATCTCTGCTGCTATCTGAGAAATTATTTCTGATTTCATTTTTTCCAGATGCTCTTTTGTTGCCAGTTCATGGAGTCCAGGTGTTTAAGTCTCAGAGTGTTCCATCTCGTTTCCCTTTGGGGTTGCTTTAGGTGATCTGGAAGTCTGGTTTTGAGACTTGTTTATGTGTCTTCTCACTTGCACGAATGGGGGTGCTGTTGGTGCCCATGCCCTGGGGCAGTAGTATGGTGTCCTGGAAGCCTTCTCCTGGGTGCTTATAGTGGCTTACCTCCTCTGCACTGGGGGGTGGAGGTGTTGGTAAGGCAGCCCGCAAGCCTCCTTCTGGGTGGTGGGAGTGGCTCACTTCCTCTGTGCTGGGGGGGAGTGGTACACAGTGGTCCAGAAGCCTCCTCCTTATAGTTTCCATTTTAATAAAATTCTTTATTCTTTGAATCAAAAGGCAGATAAAAGTTTACCATGAAAATATTTTTTGTTTATTATTTTGATTTTTGCTAAATTCTGGGTGCAAGGAAGGCATTTTAACAAGTGCAATATACTTTTAAATATTGAACAAATTATATTTTATAGAATAATAGTTGTCACCTAGTTGTCACTTAATTATGTGAATTCATTTCAGAAGGCTACAGCTGTCTTTAATTACACTAAACTACTAGGAAAGAATATCTTTATGTTTAAAAAATGTATAGTTAAGAAAACTTTAGGAAAACAAATCCTGACTTTCTGTAGTTTATTGTAAAAGAATAGACTCTAAGCAGTATATGGAAAAGCAATAGAAAATTTCTCTACCTTAAGGAAATACCTAGTCGATGTTCTGAACAATTGTGGAAATATGTATGTTCAAATATTGTGTTTAGATTTTTTGGCTTGTGTTATTAAGCATTTTCACGTGTATTAGTAGTGATTGAATAACTTTACCAGACATAAAAAAACAAATGATCTTCATTAAGCTACAAATTGATGAAGCAATAATCCTCAATTTGATTTTCATTCCAAGATATTTTTTCAAGAATAGGACTCTCAAGTATGATCTCTGCTCATCTATGATTGTGGCATATTATGTATACAAACTAATTATAGCCCTTATCAGTTATTAGCATTTATTTCTCTTCCTGCTTCACTAAAGGGTATTCTTACTCTGATTTTTGTTAATATGTAATTTGCCTGTCTTCTAATAAGTGCCCTATAATAGACTCAGTTAACAGGTATGAATTTCTTCTTCTTTGTATACATGCAAATTTTAACTGGAAAAGTAAAATTATAGTATAATTACACTATGCATCCAAACATGGCTCATAACTTTGTATATCCCCTTGCTAAAGATGAAATAATTAGTAATTGGAGAAACAGTATTTGAATCCTTGCTATGGTCACTCCAGTCCATAGTCATTCTACTATACCAAAATGTCTCCCAAAAGTTAAGATAAAAGAGTATTTTAATAGGCCAGGGTTGAATACAAAACTTCTTTTTTCACACAAAATTAATTTATGAACAGAGAGCACACAAATACCCCTAACTTTGATCTTTACAAATGATGTGATTTTTGCTTGGCTTATTCAAGTTATACATAATTCAGCACTCAATATTGGCAAGATACAGAGTGATGGTTTCACTAGTTTCCTCCAACAAAGTGATGTTTTTTTATGATAATTTGAATTTTTTCATTTCCTGAAAGAAATGTGCCCCCTGTATTTGCACACTCTGACTGTCACATTTGAAGAATTGAGAATAATCAAAATTAAATGAAACAAGGTCACAAAGGTAAATTATTCCAAAAGAATAAACATTATTAGATGTTTACAGTTCAATACTATTAACATTCTGATAAGAATATGAATAAGCCTATGCTTTGAAAATATTTTAAAATCTTATCCATGTAAGAACTTTGATATTTTTAAAAATATATGCTATGATTCCTTGAGTAGGTAGAAGATAACATCATTAATACCTTTCTTATTGGTTAGAAATTCCTCAAGAAGAGGAACTGTTTCATGATAGGTAATGATAAAGTTGTCCATTTGGGAGAATTGCATCTGTAATTTCCTCATATTTGATCTGTATTTTCAAATGGAATATCTTAGGTATGCACTTTACAATGATTAATTTTATTATTACTATCATCTTCATAAATAACCTTCTGTTATCTATCTAGATCATTAAGGTTGTAAAAGATTAAATTTATTATTATTTATTTAGGGTGAATTGAAAACCACTCTAAATTTTGCCAATCTGTGTGTGTGTGTGTGTGTGTGTGTGTGTGTGCCCTCTGAAGAGAGAAAGAAAATGGGTTAGACTTTCCAGAAAATTATATTTCATAAGTGAGACTAAAAAGTAATATCTTACAAACTAGTCAAAAAGCTGGAAAAATAGGGATAGGATTTCATTGCTTTTCTTAATCTATTCAGTAGCAACAATAGTACTAATAATAGTTATTATTTATTATGTGATAGAAACTTGTGCTAAATTTGCACATTATCTCACTTATTCCACACATCTTTATGAGACAGGTGCCACTCATTATGGTTTGGATCTGAAATGTCTTCCAAAAACCACATAGTAAAATCTTAGTTGCCAGCTGGTAGCATTACAGAAAGGTGGTGGGACATTTAGCAGGTGGAGTCTATTGGGGAAACTAGGTCACTGATGAAATGTCTTCATTTTTTAAAAAATTTAAAAATTTTTGTGGTACTGGGAATTGAACTCAGGACTTTGTGCTTGCCAGGCAGGCACTGTGCCACTGAGCTACATCCCCAGCCCAGGTGGAATGTCTTTAAAGGGTACAGCTTTTCCCTGGCCACTTCCTCTCTCACTTTCTCAGCTTCCTGTTCACTACACCACACACACACACACACACACACACACACACACACACACACGCTTACACATTAAACTTTTTTTTATAAGAATAAGTAATATTAGCCCTCCAGTAATCACTGAGCCTACTATCAGAAGAGCAGTTGAAGTTTGCAGTTTGTATAAGGAAGGTGAAGTAGGAGGGGTGGGGGAAAATTAAAGAAGGGAAAGAAAAAAATATGAGAAAATAAGGAAAAAATGGAGACAAAGTTTTTGTAAATAGGGAAGGGTGGAGGGGTGGAATGGGGGGAAGGGGAATGGGATAAAACAGAAACTAAGATATATTATGTACAGGTACAAATTCCCAATGATGAATGTGATCATAATGTATACCTAAAATGTACCAATAAACTTAAAAAATGATGAGAGAGAAAGGAATTTTCTTAAGGG
Organism: Heterocephalus glaber; assembly: GCF_000247695.1. The sequence continues at coordinate 403,970 of NW_004624911.1, forward strand.
GGAATAGGGGACAGGGGAGAGTTACTGTGAAGAAAAGTTAGAACAGTGGTTGAATTAGTTAAGATCATGTAAAGAAATAGAACCCATAGAGGGAGAGAAAGGAGGGGGGGAGAGGGAGAGAGAGAGAGAGAGAGAGAGAAAGGAAGAAGGAGGAGGAGGAGGAGGAGGACCACCCAGAGAAAAATATATCCTTCCTAATCACACCCCGAGTGACCCACCTCTTAAGACCAGGCCACACTTCTTAATAGCACACTTAGCTATGAAGTCATGGATGGGTTAATTCACTGATTATTATAACATCCTCCAGATCTAATCACCTTCCAAAGCCCCATATCTGAACACATGAATCTTTTGAGAGACATTTTAATCTAAACCATAACAGAAAGTAAGTGGTCTTTAGTAAACTATTAGTATTATTATCCATTTTCAGAATTAATGTTTGTTCTTAAGATAATCATAATAAAGGTGACAATTTTATGTATACTTTTAATACATTATTTTAAAATCAATATACAGTATTATGTAGCTCAAATATGTCCTATATGCCATCTTAACAGTTCTAAATGTTTTCTAACTCTTTAACAACATGTAATTGTCTGCTAGAGCCCATATATATAACTTTTATAGATCTAACATGTGGTGCTTCTCTCACTATATTTTTGAAATACAACAGTAAATTTTCATAATTATATAAAATTTAGAGTACCAAAACTAACAAATATAAATTACCTAAAACCCTATTACTGTACATATAGATAACCAATATCAATTTTGTATACTATATATTATTTACACATGTATGCATGTACATATTTTGTGTTATTTTTCATTATATAATCTATCATATAACTTTCAGTGTCAGAATAAACCTACTTATCACATTTAATGCATTCATTTTACTCAACTTTATGAACAAACTATAACTAATTAACTAACATTGGAGATTTTAATTGTTTCCAATATTGTAGTCTTACTTACAAGCAACGCTGAAATGAACAATATTATAATTGCTTTTACTATTCTTATTTTCTTAGACAAATTCCTTGAAGATTTTCTGAGTCAAAGAGTATGTACATTTTCAAGGTTTTCTTAAGTATTACCACATAGTACACATAGTACACCATTTTAGCTTTTCACTTGCAGTATGTGAGAGTACATTTGCCTCATATGATGGAACCATGATGGAAATTTTATTTAATTTTGTCAATAAACAAGTGACTAGCAGTCCTTCACTCTCGTTTAAATTTTCTTTCTATTACTAGCTAAGGTGAGTATTTTGCATAGTTATAAGCTTTTTATATGCATTTTAAATTTTCTATTCCTTTCATTTACAAATAGTGTTCTCCTGTTTATCATTCACTTTATACATTATTTCATAAGCAATATTAGTATGGTCCTTACCTATGAATATAAAAATAAATCTTAAAATTAGATAAGGAATTTCACTTAGGCTAATGTTTTATCTTTCTTTAGGTGCAAGATAACCTCAGGAAAACTATCACATTGAAAGAGAAGATAAGCTAACTAAAGAATCCCAAACATCAGCAAATTTTTGAATCTTTTAAAGAAGCATCTAATATATTTTTGGTGGATGGAAATACATTAAGTTCCCCCTCAATAGCAAGACTTTGATTCAACTGTACTTTACATAAACACTGTGTGTTACCAAGAAAGATGTTAATACTAAGTTAATGCAGAACTTAGCTGCTTTTAATATCAAATAAGTCCTCTCCTTCATATAAAATAAGTATTCTCTTTTTACATATTGATATATGAAAAATATTCTGAGATGTTTTAAACATAGTCATAGGTTAGAAAATGAATGGCAAAATAAACCCTGCTGCACATTCATGAGCATATAATGAAATCCTGAGAAGCAACACAAGTACTACTTCCTTTAGACTATTTATCCCAAAACCTTGCCCAATTCTTGTGGTCCTGCCTGTATTATTTATAGACAGTATTAGTTCAATGAAAATTACTTAGGCTTTTTTTCTTCAAATCTTCATTATGAAGTATTCTGGTTTCTTAAATCTTGCAGATATTTTTCCAACCACTACCTAGTCTCTCCGCTGGTAGCATAGACACTTTATTCCAGAGCCAATTTCTGGTTAGCATTAGTCATGGCCCAAACAATCTTTTTATTCTAGATGATTTTCATTCTCTAGAATTTTTATTTAAAGTATAAATATTTTAATAATTGAGGGTGGCTGAAAACAATTAATCAAATTTAAAAATGGACAAATGATCTTAAAAGACACTTCTTATTAGAAAAAGATGTACCAAAGGCCAATAAATATAAATAAAAATGACCAATATCATTAGCTATCAAGAAAATGCATATCAAAAGTACAATGAGATACTATTTCACTCCAGTTCCAAATGACTATTATCAAAAAGAGAAAACAAAACCAAAATATTAAATTCTGATGAGGCTCTAGCGAAAAAGAAACTCTTATACACTATAGATTAGTAAATTAATACAGTAATTAAATTACCACAGTGTATTAGTCAACTATTTTATCACTGTGGAACAATACCCACTACCTACAACTTCAAAGATGAAAGGTTCAATTTGGCTCATTTTTTCAGGTATTCAATCCATGGACAGTTTGCTCCATGGCAGGAGTATCATTACAGAAGGACATAGAGAAATACAGCTACTTAATTCATGGCAGCTGGGAAGGAAAGCTGGGGAACAGTGTCATAAATTAAGGAGGACAAGGGCCATATATAATATCAAAGCTCATGTTTCTATGACCCATATGGAAACACCCTGAATTGTGTTTTACTAATCCCCTATGCATTTTTAATCCAGTCAGATTGATATATCATGATTAATGGTCACATCCCAACACTATGGAGGATAGGATGGAAAGTCTGCAAAAAAGTAAAAGTAGGTCAACCATATGATCCAGCTAGCACACTCATGGGTATATATTTAAAGGAAATGAAATTGGAATATGAAAGAGATTCCTGCACACTCATGCTTATTGTAGTGCTACTTTCAACAAATAAGGTATGTAATCAACACTAAGTGCCCATCAACAGATGAATAAAGAAAATGTGGTATATATACAAATGGAATATTATTTAGCCATAAAAATGCATTTTCAGAAAAAGAATAAATGTAGAAAGAGTTCTTTGAAAGAAGAATTCATTTATAACAAAATGTTTGAAACTGGGGAATCTTATCCTAAGTGACATTAGCAAGGCATAGAAAAACAAGTACCACATAATCTCTCTAATTTGTGAAAAGTAAAAATGAAAAAAACAACAGCAACAAAAAACTTAATTTGACCCAAGAGTAGAATTGTGATTATTAGGTATGGGAAGTGTTCAGGGACAGGGGCACAGTGGTTGAATATGATCAATGCATGTTATGTGCATATATGAAAATATCAGACTGGATTCCATTAATATGTACAATCAAGACATTAATAAAATAATAAAGTTTAACATTAAGTCACTTAGGATTATAGTTGGGCTTTGCACTTAATAAAAAGACTTTCTAGAAGTGTATTGTAGAAGAACAAGGAAGGATGCAATTAGAAAGTCTACATACACAAACATGACATATTTCATGCTTATCTAGTCTACAGTGTTGTTTTAAAAAAATAGTATTCCATTTTCTAGTGTGCCCAGAATGTCTTTTGTTGAGCCATTCACTCTCTGATTAACTAGCTCATCTGATCACCAGAGAACTTTCATCTAATTCCTACAGGTGACACACCCCATAGACTGTCAGTTTATTTTCACTTGGGGAAGATAAAAAATATAGATATTACACATTTCTGGGACCAAAACTGAATTTGTCTCATGTCATGGATAATTCTCTTGACAGCTGTTACTGTTAAAGGTCAATTCTTCTAGAACTTCTATTGCAACAAAAATGCTTGTATGATGAAAAGTTTTAAATCTTAACCAAGGACTTATTTTAGTAGATATTCAATACAACCAACTACTACAGTGTGTTGCGACAAGACTTAATCTGATGAATTGCAGTCATTTCTCTATATATTTTCTCTAAATTTCTAGATGTAGATACTGAAAAGGTCTGTTTTAGCTTTATTCTTCAACTCATAAACTGGTTTGAAAATAGGAATAAATATGAATCTTCTGGAATAAATACTTGTGAAGATTTGATGCTCTGAAACTTTCATAACTTAATTGAAATTTCCTTCTCAAAGTGCACAATGCAAATTATTTTCATAATATAATTTCATAAAAATAAAGAGAAAATATAAGATAAAAGGAAGTATAGAGAGAGAGCTTTTTCAAATGGAAAGGAAAGCAAGAGATGAAGGGAGGGGGAAGGGGAGTGAGAACGAGGGCATGGAAAAAATTGAGATGTGTTACATACATATACCAACTCCGCACAAGGAATGTAACCATTATGTAATGCAAATATGTACTAATATAAAAACTAGAAAATATAATGTTACAATTTGAAGCATTAGCTAGTTTACAAAATAGTTCAATCACATAATGATTCAACATTGGAAATGAAGAGTCTAATGGTTATTTGGAGATAAATTATCACAAAGGATGAAAGTTCCAATCTGAAAGCATTTGATTTGATTTAACCATCAGCTAAATGAAGTATATTGCTTATGATTTGTTTTTTTTTTCACTACTGGAGTAAAATTAGCATATCAAGACTTAGTTTCACAAATAAAACAGATAAAATTCATTTCAAGTGGTTTTAAGTGTGCAATAAATTTAAGATAAAATATAACCCAAACCTGGCAATTTTCTATATTTACATAAATTACAGAAATATTTGTGATCCTGTACATTTTGCACCTAATTTATGCTTCATTAAACATTCATGTGCACAATTACCTAAAACATAGGTAGATTAAAAATTCTAGTGATAAATTCCAACCTTGGAAGCAAATTCTTATTGTGATAGGACAGGTTTGTGGTGTCTACTCTTATAGATGGAAGAACAACAAATTTTAAAAGGTAAGGAGAGCATTTTACTCAAAGTCAGTTTAGAACTTTTCCACTTAATTGGGTTAATCTTTCACATTTTTACCTTAAAAATATATGTATTCTTTTCTGCATAGCACAATTTATTGAGTGTTTTCCTCTGTTGTTTTATATGCTAATGCTAATTGTTTTAAAAGTCTCTAACAAGCTTCTTTCTTACTTGAAAGGTTTGTAATGGAAGAGAAAGTTTAGGAATCTCTTTGGAAAAATATACAAAATTTGGTAACCCAAAAGTTACATTCAATTTCTCTTAAAATCCTAAAGCACAAATATATAAGCAAGATGAATATGCATATAACATTTCACCATGATTTTCAAGGATTATCACATCTATATTACATTTGATAAAAGTCTGAAATATTTAGGATAGATATTATTTGCACACACATGCATAGTTACTCTATAATTCTTTTTGCATCCCTGAAAACAAAACTCTGCTGCATCCTGTATGACATCAAACTGTTAACTTTCTGTTATATTTTTGGAGATATTATGATCAAATTTAACATGCTTATAAATAGATATTGCCGCAGACCAGCTGCAGTCGATGTAGGGTAGGAAGGGGAGAGGTCTCGGGCCGGCGAGTGAGAAAAGAACCTTCACAAGCAATGTGCAGGTTCCCTCTGAGAAGTCTCAGGGTCTGATTTATTTTTATATCTTTAAGCAATGGCTAGGAGGCATTGGGCAGAACATATTTACATTTTAGGTTGCCTTAGCAATTTCTATAGAAATAAAGGTTATTTTTTACTAAACAAAGTATATTTTTCCTAAGCTGATTCATTTCATTGAACATCATGAATACATTTAAAAATTACAATTGTCTCCTTATTTACCCACACCTAAACAGAACAGAAAGTAACTTAATCAAAATCTCTATATCAGCAGGGATACAAGCAAGATTTAGTTAATTAAATGTCAAACTTGTGGTCGTCAGCTGGCCCTTGAGAAACTGCACAAGGGTTAATATAGTTTGCTATTAGCTCTCTATTTTTCTATACCTCTATTCATCTTGCTTAAGTGTTATTTGGGTTCATGGTCCATGAGCAGGAAATGTTTACAGTACTTTGAGAAAAACTGAGTAACTTGCCTCCTTAGTGTATTTATCTGTCTTAACTTTCTTTCTATTTCCCATTTCCCACTGTGTCTTACATGTAAAATCTGTCCTTTCAATCTCTTTATAAGACCCTTTTAGTAAAAGAAGGTCAGCAATGAGAGGGGGGAGTTATAGTAGTGGGAAAACAGAGGGAGTTTTAGGAGAGGTTTCTTTAGGAGTGGATGTGGCAATAGAGCTAAGAGAAACTGGAATTTGGGACTCTTGAGCCAGATCAGATTTCAATATATCATTGCCAATTTGCCTCATGGAGAGTTTGTTGTTAGTCACAAACACAGTGACTCCTGTGACCAGAGTAACAAGTTTAAACATTATGGCAAGAAAAAATAAAACATGAGGGTACGATGTGTTCCATCCTTCTTTTCCCCAAGCTGGAACTTTGTCAAGCAGCACTGGAGGTCGGTTGGGCTTCGCCAAGATATATCATTATCTGAGTTCAAATTATATTGTCAAGATAATAAGGTATTAATAAATATAATTTTAACAGCAAATTATGTATTCAGATTAAACATGATATCAAATGCATGAATTTGGGAAACAAAAATCAATTTTGCAATAATGATTAAAAGTTATTCACTGCTTTAAAATTTTGCCTTTAAGAATTGTAATGCAATGCTTGCTCAGCAGCACATATACTAAAATTGGACTGATACAGAGAAGATTAGCATGGCCCCTGGACAAGGATGATGCACAAATTCATGAAGCATTTCATATTTTTAAAAAAATGAATTGTAATGTAGTGAAATAATTTGACTCAATGACTGCAGATATGTTGAACAGCTATAAAACCATATGTTGAGTCTAACTCAGAAATTTATCACATACCTAATGTGTGCTCAATTAACATGTATGGAGTCATTTTTATTTGCCAAGCACTGTGATAAATAATGTACATACTGTGACATTTAAGTGAGGATAACTGTAACACTATATGAGAAGTAAGTATAGAAGGCATAGATGGACTCAAGTGTGCTAGATATAACACTTCATATTTTATAATAATGTAAGCTCTACTTCTTAGTCTTCATTCAATAGGAATGAAAAATTTAACTATAATTTCTAGTGTCTCCTACCCTACAGAGTTTATACCACACTCTCATTATCTTATAGTACAGCAACATATTAGATAAGAGACTGATCTTTACATATTTGTCCATGTAGATGTCATTGAGATGCTCATTGATCTTAGCCTGAATTACTGTTAGGTACAGACACACAGAACTGATTTTGTTCAAAATCTGGATATTGAGATATTAGCTGAGGCCTGTATTGTTCAATGGTCCCTCTTACACACTATAATCATTTCCCTCTGGGACTTGTTACCTCTACTTTTTTGCAATTTTTCATAGTGTTGACAGGAAATGGAACATTTCAGGCATCTTTCTCTTTCCTAATTCATAGCTTGGGAATTTTCCCTTTAGGATTGTATTTGTATGGACAAACTTTAGAGAAATCAATGAGTTCCATTTTTTAGTACAATATTGTGCCTAAGTTTTCAACCCTCAAATAAAATAAATCTATGTTCAAACTTCCAACTCATTTATTGGCTGTATTAATTTGGGCAAGTTATCTTATGTCTTTGAGTTTCACTTTCATATTTAAATTGTAGATTTAAAAATTTTTCTGTCTCATAAGAATGTTTTAAGGTAATATGAGATGATGCATGTATAAAAATAACCCATTAAAGTAGTCTACATTTAATGATAGTCATTCTAAAAAGCATAAAGTAAATTCCATTTAATGATCTGGGTCCTCAAAGGAGAAGTTGTAATTTAAAGTCTTGAAAGGAATTCTAATGAGTATAGATAGCATTGAAAAAAGTTAAAGGCCCTGACACTTTTATGCACTACTTTAAATTAGTGGTATTAAGATGGTACAAATTTCATGGTGTTCTTTCCTCAATGATTGACTCTGACTTCTGGTTAGGTACCATGTACCTAACTGATGATACAATCTCAAATAAGACTGACATTATAAAATCAACACACGAATTTCAATAGCATTCATTCACAACAATAATGAACCTGTCAGGAAAGAAATTAGGCAATTAAAATCATTCACAATAGGTTCTCCAAATTCAAATATTTAGGAATTAACCTAAAAAAGGAAGTGAAATAACTCTATAAGAAAAAATAGAACTCTGAAAAAGGAGAGCAAAGAGTACATCAGAAAATGGAGATAACCTCTGCTTCTGCTTAGCCAGAACCAAGATTGTCAAATTGGCCATAGGACCAAAACTGATATACAGATTTAATGCAATCCTAGCCAAAATACCAACAGCATTCTTTAGAAAACTAGAAAAAAAATCTATCCTACAATTCAAGAAACCCAGAATAGAGAAAAAAAATTAAAAAAGGGCAACAAGAGAAAAGCAGGAGCTATAAAAATCCTACACTTAAAGTTATACAACAAAACTACAGTGAGAAAAATACAGCAAAGCACTGGCACAAAACAATCCTGGAGACCAATGTAATAAAGTAGAAGATGCAAAAAGAATGCTACACCCATATTCAGCCATCTGATCTTTGACAAGGAGTCAAAAACTTACACGGCAGGAATGATAGCCTCTTTTAACAAATGATGCTGAGAAAACTGGATATCCACAATCAGAAGATCGAATCTAGAACCCCATCTTTCACCATGTACTTAACTGAAAACAAAATGGATCAAATATTTAATGTTAAAATAGAAACACAATCTGCTGAAAGACAATATAATAAAACTCTTGAAAACATAGGCATAGGCAAGGACTTTCTGAACAGAACCCCAATTGCACAAGAAATAACAATAAGAATGAACAAATGAGATTATATCAAAATAAAAACTTCTTAATAGTAAAGAACACAAACCATAGAATGAAGAGACAACATAGAGAATGGGAAAAAGAATTTTGCTAGCTACTCTTTTAAAAAATGCCAAATATATAGAATATATTAAGAACACCAAAAAATTAGACCCTCGCAAGATAAAAGACCTAATTGAAAAATGGGCAGCTGAAATGAAAAGAAACTACCCAGAGGAAGAAGTACAAATAGCAATTAAATACATGAAAAATTTTCAAACTCTCTGGCCTTTAAGGAAATACAAATTAAATCAACACTGAGATTATATCTTCCCAAAAAGAATGGCCATCCTCATGAAATGAAACAATAATAAATGCTGGAGAAGCTGCAGGAAAAGGAACTCTTCTTCATTGTTGGTGAGAATATAAACTAGTATAACCACTGTGAAAATCAGTATGGAGATTGCTAAAAAGACTAAAACTTAAAATTTCATTCAACCCAGCTATTTACTTTATAGGTATGTTCCCAGAAGAAATAAGACATCATGTTACAATGATACATGTATACTCATGTTTATAGCAGCACAACTCATAATAGCTAAATTTTAGAAGCATCCTATATAGCCATTAACAGATGAATGAATAATGAAAAAGTGCTATGCATACACAATGGAGTAGTATTCAGCAATAAAGAAGGATAAATTTGAATCATTTGAAGAAAAATGAATGCACTTCGAGACAATAATGTCAAGTGAAATAAATCAGACAAATAAGCTTAAATATCACATGGTTTTTACTATATGGGGAACCTAAATTATGAATAAGTTAAAGAGTAAAATAAAATGCAAACAATGTGAAACAGAGAGACAGATCTTTGCAAAAGAGAAGGAGACAGAGTTATGCAGGTGAGTGAGGGGAGAGAAAAGGAAGTAAAATGAATTAAGATGTGTTATATAAATGTACCAATTTTCCAGGATAAGTGTAATCATTATGCACTATAAAAGTATATTAATAATTTTTAAAAAATAAAATGATATACTGTAAAAATAAAATAATATAGTTTTCAAGTAAAAAATGATTGAAACACTTCTGAATTTTTAGAAAGATTTTAATGTAATAACCATGCTTCTCTTTTTTTTTCTCCATCAACATTCCTGGAACAAACATGTGCTTCTTTTTTTTTTTTTTTTGTACCATGGATCAAACTTGGGACCTTGTGCTTGCGAGGCAAGGAGCAGAACCACTGAGCTAAATCCCTGGCCCAAACAAGTGCTTCTTAATGGGAAATTTGTAACTAGATTATGGAGATCTATAAAAACAATACTTTAAAATTTAAACAAACTTGAATGCTTATGAAAAATATTTTTCTAATTTAATTTTTACAAAAGTTAGTAAAAGAGCATCATTCCATCCCTGCCAGGGCAGAGGAGGTGAGCCAATCCCAGCACCAAGGAAGAGGCTCCCCAGCCACCATTCCACTGCTCCCAGAGCACAGGAGGTGAGCCAATCCCAGCACCCAGGAGGAGGCTCCTAGACCATGATTCCACTGGTTCCAGGGAAGAGGAGATGAGCCAATTCCAGTGCCCAGCAGGAGGCTCCCAGACCACCATTCCACTGCTAACAGGGCAGAGGAGGTGAGCCATGCTGGTGCCAGCAGCACCCTCCCCCCCAGTGGAAATGAGAAGACAAGTAAACAAGCCTCAAAAACAGACTTCCAGATCACCTAAAGCAACCCCAAAGGGAAAAGAGATGGAACACTCTGTTACTCAACCACCTGAACTCCCTGAACTGGCAACAAAAGAGGATCTGAAAAAAATGAAATCAGAAATAATTACTGAGATAACAGCAGAGATTGTGCCCATTGGGCAATGCATGATTAATAAATCTAGAGAGGACACAGATTAAAAAATAGAGGAGCTGAGGGACATGATGGAATCCCAACATAGGAAACAAATGGAATCCATAAAACAGATGCAAA
>NW_004624911.1:416835-428959 GCF_000247695.1 Heterocephalus glaber
AGTGACAGGATCATATGGCTTTTTCCTTTCCTCTGTTAAAATGATGACTTTTGGGGGTGGATCTTCCAATGCTGAACCAACACTGCCATCCCCATAAAAAAACCACTTTCTACATACTGCCAGATCTGACTTCTAATAGTTTGTTTTATAAAACAGGTTTCTATTTATGTTCATACTTTTTTTTCTATTATCTTTATCTAATTTTAGGATTAGCACAATATTGATTTCCTAAAATGAGGGGAGAAGTGTTCCTTCTTTTTTCTGCTTTAATTGTTTGATATAATTTATCAGTTCAAATGTATATGAGCCTATTGTTGTCATATAGGTAGGTTTTCAAGCTAGGAATATACTTTCTTTAATAGGTGCTCTTCAAATTTTATATTTCGTCCAGAGTTAGTTTCATTAATTTGTCTTCCAAGGTACTTCTTTGAAGTTGTTAAATTTATTTCAAAAAAGATTTTTGAAATATGCTTTCTATATCCTTTTAAATTCTGTGAAATATGTGGTAACGTCCTTGAAATTTTGATATTGTAATTTTAAAAAATGTATAATTGATATAGTGTAACAGGAAGAAGAAGTCTAAAGGAGCAGGGTAAGTGGGAGGGGTAGGTGAAAGGAAAGAAGGGAAAATAAAAAATATGAGAAAAAAATAAAAATGGAAACACAGTCTTTGCAAATAGGGAAGGGTGGAGGGGGTGAAGGGAGGTCAGGGGAAGGGGAAAAAAATAAGAACCAAAATACTTATGTAATAGTACAAGATCCCAATGATGAATGTAACTGTATTTTATACCTAAAATGTACCAATAAACTTAATGGAGGAAAAAAAGTTAGTAAAAGAATATGAATGTTAAATAATTGGGGTAATGTAAGCCATGGGAGAGGTCAGGTGTGGTGTTTGCTTTTATTTAACAAGGAAGAAGCCAGGGTTTATTTTCCCTTCTGAGAGTGACACATAAGATTATTTCATTTCTCTTTGAATGTACATGTTACTTGATAAATATTTAGAGAGGTATATCTGGAGGTATGTACATAAGTACATTAGCCCAACTGAGCATTCATTCACAAAGCCAAAGTACTATATATAACATATACATATATATATATATATATATATTTATATGTATGTATATTCTGTGGATTGAACCAAGATTTTCTTATATTCTAGAGAAGCACTCTATCACTGAGCTATACTCCCAGCCCTGACAGGGAAAATATTAAACACTGAATAAAAGTAATATTGTTGATATTTTGGTATATAACCTTGCAGCTTTTTGATGTAAGTTAATACTTTTATTTTTAATTAAGAGTGAAGTGATGGTTTACCTTTGAATAGCTAACTGGAATTTTCAACATGCTATTTTTGTTATTAAAAATTATATCAAAGGGCCAGGGATTTACCTCAGTGGTTTCAGTGCCTGCCTTCCAAGTGCAAGGACCAGAGTTCAATCCCTGGTACCAAAAAAAAAAAAAGTGATTAAAAGATTATATCAAAAACTACAACAATTAAATCCAAAAATATATTTTTCTCACTTTCAACAGAGTAGAGTACCATGTTGGCAGATTATTTTGAAGTTAGAATTTTGTCCTAATTAATGCTAATGTTGTTTATTGATATGTTGAAGATTTAAAAACATACAAAACAAATTTATTCTTATTAGTTAAAATCAAGTTACTTGAATAGAGACATGTTAAACATTAAGATGAGTAGACATATAATCATATTTGTTTATTTTCAATTCCAAAATATAGTCTTACATTTTGGCTGTTGAACATGAGAGAAGGAGGAGAAAATAGGATAAACTCCTACTATAAAGAGCACATTAAAGGATGAGTCCTGCCCTTTTTTGTCACTTATATCCTATCAGATTCTTCCACTAACCATTTAGTATCCTTCCAACTTGTTGGATTTGTTTACCAGTTAGAAGATTCTTCTGGTGGAAGTTTTTGAGACTTCTATGCAAAGAAACATGTCATCTTCTAATAAGGATGCTCTAACTTCCTTTTCTATTTGTATCCCTTTCATTTTTTTTCCATTTCCTTAATTTCCCTGACTAAATTTTGAACACTATACTGAACAGGAGTATTAAGTGTGGACATCCTCAACTTCTTCCTGATTTTAGAGGGTGTGCTTTCACTTTTCCCCAATTTAGTATGATGTTGGCAATGAACTTGCCATAAATATCTTTAACCATGTTAAAGTAAGTTCTTTCTACACCTATTTTCATCAGAGTTTTTTTATTAAGAATTGGTGAAGGATTTTGTCAAAGCCTTTTTCAGGTTCTATTGCAATGCTCATGTGATTTTTATCTTTACTTCTGTTTAGTTGGTGTATTATAGCTATTTATTTAAGCATGTTAAACTATCCTTGCTTCTCTTGGCTGAAGCTGACTTGGTCATGATGTATGATCTTTTTAATGATGTGTTGAGTTATGTTTACAAGCATCTATGAAGGATTTTTACATCTATGCTCATTAAAGAATCTGGCCTGTAGTTTTCTTTCTTTCTTTCTTTCTTTCTTTCTTTCTTTCTTTCTTTCTTTCTTTCTTTCTTTCTTCCATCATTCCTTCCTTCTTTCCTTTTTTGGTTGAGTCCTTGTACAGTTTCGGTATCAGATTAATGATAGTTTTAGAGAATGAGTTTGACAGTGTTTATTCACTTTCTGTATCACGGAAGAGTTTGAGGAATATTTGCATTAATTCTCTCTCACAGTTCTAGCAATTTGGTGCTGAATCCATTTGATCTTCCACTTTTAATAGTGGTAGGATAGCATGCTCTTACCTCTACATTCAGAAATGGAGAAATCTGAATTGTGGCAGTTGTGAGGGGGTGAGCTGCAGTCCCCTATTTGAGTCCAGGAAGTTGTATGTATCTACTGTTCTGTAGCTGAGTCCCTTCCCACAATTAGTTCTCTTGCCTGTCAGTGAGTGAAGTGGCTTGGGAGTATGGAGAGATCATTGCACAAGATTTTTGCTCCCTCTGCAGGCAGAGCTCTGCTTTGTTTCTGTTGTACTCCTGTCAATGTAACTAGCCTAAATTTTTTTTTTTTTTTTTTGTCTCTGTCATATTACAGTGGTTCCTCAATTCACGAACTTAATTATTTTTCCAATTCTGATCACAAACCAAATTGGACAATAACCAAATCAAATGTCCCCATAAGGTCAACATTGAACCTAACATCTTAATTTGATTTGATTTGATTTCCTTGTTCTTCATCTTGCAAGAGGCGGAGAGTGCAGTGTGACTGGTCCAATGTTCAGTCTTCTGCTAATTTTAAAGGGGCATCTACACTTTGACAGCTTCCGTCCATGAAAATCCCTACAGCTGCTTAAGTTTGCACTTCCTCATGTGTCATGGTTGTTCATGCCTCTGTTAATTACACCTTCTTCCTTCCTTCTGGTTTTACCAGTACTCATGTGCAGCAGAAACATGGAGTAAATGTTTCTAAAACAATTGGTTTAGCCTCAAAAACATTCTGAGAGGTACGCAAGATATTTATTATCTCCATTTCACAAATGAGCCATTAGAGTTTCAGAGATAGTGAATGATTTATTATATGACTGGATTGAAACTACAGCAACAAACTTAGGTAATGTTTTTATGCTAATTTAAAAATTACGTTCATTCATCTTTCAACTGTTTTCATTCAATTCCATATTTATTCATTTGTTTATTTATTAATCACTTTTTATTCAACAGGCATGGTACATACTAATTTTTTATATGTATTTAAATACTGATATCTGTTGCATATTACATTTGTGTTTTGAACATATAGGTTAATATTTAACAATACCTAATAAATTAAACTATTTTTCATTTCACATATATTGGTTCACAATAGTAAGCTAAGATTTCACATTGTGGTGGAGATGTTTCATGCTAACAATTCTAAAGCCTAGATACATCAAAATAATAAATTATATTTTAGAAAAATTGGACAATAAAGTTAAAAAATCCATCACTTTTCCAATATGATCACTATTGCTGTTTTGCTGTAGTTCTTTCTGAAAACTAACATTAGTTAGATTTCTCCTACTAGCCTCTGAGAGGGGCCCTTTCATATTTTATTTAATTCATTCTTGTAATCCTTGTAAATATCTGCAAGATGAGTTAAACTTTAGTTCTATTTAAAATCTTACATGTAAATTTTAAAGAAGAAAAACATACCTATTTTTGCATGAAGGTTGGTGTCTTAGTTAATTTTCTTATTACTGAGATAAAATACACAACACCCAAAGTTAAAGGTGGAAAAGTTTATTTAGCTCACGGTTTGTAAAAGTTTTATTCCAATATTGGCTGACTCCAAGGCAGAATGGCATGGCAGACAGGCATTGCAGAGGAGAAACAGTTCATGGCAAGTAGAAGACAGCAAAAACAAGCAAGCAAGGAACCTTAGCAGCTTCTTTCTGCCCCTTTTATACTTTAGGCTACAGGGATTAGAGCAGTGCCAAACAGTTAGTGGACTGATTTAGTAATCACACACCCTTAATCCCAGCATCACACACTCTAGATTCAGTCACCTCTGAAAAAGTCCCACCTATGACCACATGAGGATTTGTGGGGGCATGTAGACACAAACTATAAATGTTGTGTAAATATCTGCTAAGTGACACCATCTCTCTTGTGAAAACACAGATGTATTTCTTCAAAATGAAACTCTCTACTATCTGCACCTTGTTTTCCCTTCAATCCATGGTAGCAGGACCTCTTCCACAATCATTCTGAAGTTGTTTTCCTGAATAATACCAATTACCTCAGAAGCACTTGGACTTATTTTGACTGCTTGTCCATAAAAATTTCTTTTCTGCAAAGTTTTGCCTACATTTGAGTTAAAAGAGAGCAATTACTACTATCTCTTCTACCTTAGTGATTTCTTGATGTCACATTTTTTGTGTGTGCAGTGTGCTTTCCATCCTTCTGGAATTTTAAATGTCAATATTTATGAAGGTGTTACTTGACCACTTTTTACCTAATATATTCTCATGAACCATTTCATCCACCCAGCTAGCTTAACCTGTAATTTAATGCTAATGACTCCCAAATTTAGATCCTTTTTCAAAGAGAATGTATTTTCATGGGTGTTATAAAAATATTTATCCACTGTAAAAATTTGGGAAATACAGAAAAGTGGAAAGGAGAAAACCCATATACTCATATTAGCAAGAGATAACCACTGTTGCATTTTGATGCTTTAATAGTCTTTGTCATGATTTATTTTTAAAAGTTTTAAAGTATAATTTTTATATTTTACTTTTATTATCATATACCCAGTTAGTTTACTGTGGCCTTGAAATTCAGTCACAGGATTACACTGAAATGAGCTTTAGTCTAATTCTAAAAGTAGGTATTTGTAGGTTTTCTTCCAGGGGTGACATAAAAGTATTCCATAGTTAAATCCACAGCACAGCTTCTGAAATTCCTCTTTGAATCTTTTCCTTCTTGGTGGTGTCCACTACTCTCCATTCTATTTGTTTCCTACCAAGCAACTAAGGAATGGCATTTTTGTCCATAGGTTCTCTGCCTAGCAGCCTCTCTTGCACTTTAAAATTATATTTTTCTGTAAATAAGTACTTTTCTAAACATCCCATTCATGTCTGGGGAATAACAGCCTCCAAATTGTTAAAATGTTGTCCTATTTATTTTACTTAACATTGCATCATATTTTAAAACATCTTCATAAACATGATTCTTGAGGCAATGTTTTTAAAATAACCAAATTAATAATGTAAATTTCCAGCTTAAAATTTCTCATTGGCTTCACTTCATCTTTACCCGTGACTGTCTTAATGATAATATTCAAACTTTTATCTTAGAGTATAAAATCCTTCACAAGGTAAATAAAAATTATGTCTAGTGTTTAGAGTTATAAGGGTTACCTTTCCCCTTTATGATCTGGCCTCTTTACATCCATCTGGCATTATTTTCTACCACCCCACCTAAACCCTACACTTCTGTAACTTTGAACTGCTTTGCATTTCTTGGAAAGTGCTGTGTTTTCATTGTTTCCAAAAGATGTAAAATACTCCTCAGATACTTTTATCTTTCCTTGAATCCTACCAGCCATCCTACCTAATCAATATATTAAATTAGAATTCAGCAGATATTCTATTATCTCCAGACAGTCTTCTACTACTGGCTGGTTGCCATATTTATAATGAATTACCATGTCATTATTAAAAGCTTTTATTGTCAAGCATTTGTAATAGTGAGGAAATTGTTAAAAGTATAATTATATTTTTTTCATTAAGTTTATTGGTACATTTTAGGTATACAATACAGTTACATTCATCATAGGGATATTGTACCTTTACAAGATATATCTTGGTTCTTATTTTTTCCCCATTCCCCTACCCTCCCTTCACCCTCTCCACCCTTCCCTATTTACAAATACTTTGTTTCCATTTTTTCCTTTTCTTATATTTTTTCTTTTCCCTTCATTCCTTTCCTCTACCACTCCCACTTCCCCTATGCCTTTAGACATTTTGTTCTTATTTCAGATTGTCAATTATGCATTTGGATTGTTATTTACACTTTTAGTTTTTCACACCAGAGAAACTATTTGGTATTTACACATGTATGTACTATTTATTTCACTTAAGATTATGGCCTCAATGTGCATCAGTTTAGCTATAAATGTCCCTAGTTTCTCACTCTTTATGGGTGAGTAGTACTCCATTTTATAAAAAAAAAAACACATCTTCTTTATCCAGTCTCCAATTGATGGGCAATTGGACTTTTTCCAAGTTTCAGCTCTTACAAACTGTGCTGCTATAAACATGGGTGTGCATACATTACTGTGGTATGATTCTTTTAATTCTTTGGGGAAAATACTGAGCAGGGGAATAGCTGGGTCAAATGGGACCTCTAGTCCTAGTTTTTTGAGGTATCTCCATACTGATTTCCACAGTGCTTTCACCAGTCTACACTCCCATCAACAATGGAGAAGAGTTCCTTTCTCCTCACAACCCCGCTAGCATTTGTTAGTGGTTGATTTCTTGATAGCAGCCATTCTTTCTGGGAACATTCATCTTCAAGATGGGGACTTAGAAGGAGTTGGAGAGGGAGGGATAGCTAGGTAGAAGGATTCAGACAGGTTAGACTTAGGGCCAGAGGACACAGGAAGACCATGCAAACCCTAGAAAACTGTTGAATACAAGAGGAAAAGACAACAAAAGAACAAAGACAAGAACAGAACAACAATTGAGAGAAAGAAAATGAGAGAAGAAAAGTAAAAGAAAAGAAAACCAAATTAGGACAGGAACAGAAACAAAAAGGGAGAGATGAAGAACAAGATGGGAGGAAGGGAGGAGAGAAAAAAAAGAAGAAAAAAAGAAAAATTTGAAAAGAGTGGAAAAAATAAAAATTAAAAATAAAGAGAAAAATAATTTTCAAAATTAAAAATAATTAAATGAAGGGCTTCCTTCAGGGTATGTCTCTGTTGTCACAATAGACAATGTGGGCAGCAGTGTGCAGATATAAGTCAGTTAGTCTCAGCAAGCCAGCAGATGTCCACTGAGATTCAGGCTGATTTCTGGCTGCAAGGCTCAAGTTGAGTTCCCTGACCTCCTGCATTGTTGAACTCCATAAGGTTCTATTGCAGGTTCCAGCTGCCCTTCTCCTGAAGATATTCCAGGTTCTGATGGGAGGTGGTGATCCCTCCAATTTACCAATTACAGTGGTCTGGCATGTCTTTATTGCAGAGATTCTCTTCACTTTTCCAGTGGGCTTCAGTATTCAACAAGAAGCCTGAGAGGCTCACTTTCTGTTGTTCACTTCTGCTCTATCTTCTGGAGCTCAGAACAATGGCCTTTATGACCCAGTGTGCCTCTGTGATGTGGATCCAGGTACGTGCACAGTCCGGAGGCCAGAAGAGGGAAACACACACGCACCGCTGGGGTGGTGATGCAGGCTTTTGCGAGGCTCTGGTCCTCTGAGGCCTAGGGGGATGGGGCTAATGGCTGCTGCACAGCTTGGCTCTGCTTAGCTCCTCATGGCTCACTTCTGGGGAGTGGGGGCGGTGCTAATGGCGGCCATGAAGCTCGGTTCCACACAACTCCGCTTCTCGAGGCTCCACCTACAGTATAATTTTAAATAGGCATAACAACAAAAAAGCTTTATACATACAAAAATGTACCACAAATATGATTCTAATTACATAAAGAAGAGTAGAGAAAAATATATCAAAAAGTTACAGGGGATTTTGTCTGGATGATGGGAAATTAAGTAATTTTATTTTTTCTTTATACTTTTCATAAATTTCCAAAGTTTATACTGTGATAGGTTTACTTTTGTAATTAAGAAAAATAGATACTTAAAAAGCTTGGCCTATCTCACCCACCAGAATGTTTAGACACTCTCTTACTTATATCTCTGTCTCCAGCCAAAAGTCACTCAGATTTTGGCAGACAACATGAATACAAAAATTTAGAATGATGAGGACATTTTTTACTTTTGAGGATTTCTGAAGTATGATTTGCAATGAATTTATGGCTGATATACAAGTTTGTGGTAATAAAATTAATGTTATATACTCTCATATATTTTCCTAAACTGAACTTTGTATACTGAAGGATGAAATGAATAAGAGGACACTCTCATATTGAATTGGTTATTTCTTGGAGACAAAGAAAGCACTGTATCATACTTCTGAATGGAGGAAGATCATGTTAAGGTCATTCACGTTGTGTAAACTGAGATTAACTTGTTTCATTGACAAGTATATTGTTCTGGTCATTAACAACAGTGTTGGCTGAAAATGAGATGACTGTCAAATTAGAGAATCATGACAGGAAAGCAGAGCCAGCTTTTAAGTGTGATCTTGTTGCATTCATTGTTTATAAAAAAGGCATAATGGATCATTCAGATTTTACTTTAAATCACATCTAAAATGCTTTCATTGAGAGACATTTCACACTATTAAATCCTTTGTGACATGTGTTGCATTCTGATTCCATTACAAATTTTTTTTAAAGTTTAATCCTTTTAGTATTTTAATTAAAAATTTAAGTAGAAAGTACTATGTTAAATTATTTTCACTGTAAGATAATCAAACAATTCAAAAGTCTACAGAGTAAAATATGAGTTTTTTTCACAACTTGCTCATACTCACCTCTCCCCTTTTCCAAAATGCCTGCTTTCTTCTTTTTTTTTTTTTTTTTTGGTACCGGGGATCGAACTCAGGAACTTGAGCTTGCGAGGCAGGTGCCAGAACCACTGAGCTAAATCCCCGGCCCAACCTGCTTTCTTCTAAGAGGTAGCTATTGTTAAGTTTTGTGTCAGTCCTTCTAAAATATTCCTTATTATTGCATACATATATATGTGCCAATAGAACACATGCATGCATATATATATATGTATGTATCTGCTTCTCTGTGTGTGTGTGTGTATATATATATACATGTACATGGAGGTATGGTGTGTCCTTCATCAATGAGAATATCTTGTTTCTTGTGTTCTGTAGTTCAGATATTCATTAACAATTTTTTATATATTAATGTAAATAGATCTGCTTCATTTTTTATAACTAATCCATGTTAGTGATAATATCAATGTACTATAGTTCACTAAGTCATTCCTTTTTTGAAAGACAAAGGTTTTATTGTTGCTGTTGTTTGCAGTTTCCTATAAATAAAGATGCAGGGACCATCCTCATGGTTCTTTAGGCACAAATACAAACATTTCATTATAAGGGAACATGTTAAATGAGTAGAAATGTGATCCCACTTTTAACTTTAAAATGTGCTTCCAAATTGTTTTCCAAAATCATACCTCAAGCAACAGTACATGAAAATAGTTATTTCTGCCCAAAGTAATCAAATATAAATATATATATAATCAGATTTTTTCAATCAGATGGAAACAAAAAAAAAGTTCCACTACATTGTTGATGTTTGCATTTCCCTTGATTACTAGTAAGACTGAGCATGTTTTCTTATCTTTAGTGGCTAACAATATCTCTTCTTAGACTTCATGTCAATGTGGCATGCTCATGTTTTTTCCTGATTTTTATTTTTTTCTCATTCAACTGTAGGCACTTAATTCACTTTTTATGATATTAAAGTTTTTTAATTGCAATATACATGCTGAAAATATAGTTTTCCTGAACTTGTATTATATCTCAACATTTTAAACATTGCATTCCACTTTCTTTTTACCTCCATTGTTTAAAATTTAAATTACTAACAAAGTATCAGACACTTCATATTATTTTGAAAAATTTCTTCCTATTTCCTAATATCTATTATATATTTTGGTCTTTACTTACATTATCCATTTCTCATACCAGACAGACTTATGTGAAACTTATCTATGTGTGTCCATTTTATTTCACTTAAGAAAAACTAGTCATTGTCTGAGGAATAGCTGGTGAAAATTTTTTCTCACATTGTGGATGGTCTCTTCATGCTATTGGTGTTTTTTCTTGCTGTTCAGAAGCTTTTTAATAAGAAGAGATCCCACTTGTTGATTGTTTGTGCTAGTTCACATGTAACTGAGGTTTGGTTTATAAAAGCTTTTCCTATCCCAATATCTTCAACAGTTCTAGCAAACCTCTCTTCCAGCCGGTTTAGTGTTTCTGATTTAATATTTAGATCTTTAATCCATTTTGATTTCAGTTTAGTGCATGGTGAGAGATATAGTTATAGTTTTAATCTTTGGCAAATTGAAACTCAGTTTTTTCAGCACCATTTATCAAAGAGGCTATGTTTCCTCCAGTGAGGGTGTTTGTCACCTTTGTACAAGATGAGGTGGCTGAGTGTGTCTGGAGTTGTTTCTGCATCTTTTAATTTGTTCCACTGGTGCTCAGGTCTGTTTCTTTGCCAGTACCATGCTGTTTTTATCACAGTAGATTTACATATATAAAGAACTTGAAAATATCAGACCTCTCAAATTTAAAGACCCAATCCAAAAATGGGCATGTGAAATGAACAGATATTTCTCAAAGAAGTAGAAACAGCAAATAAACATATGAAAAAATGTTCAACATCACTGGTCATTCGAGAGATGCAAATGAAAAGAAGGCTGAGATTCCACTTCACCCCAGAAAGAATGGCTGCTATCATAAAATCAACCAATTACAAATGCTGATGGGGCTGTGGGGAAAAAGAAACATTTCTCCACTGCTGGAGGGAGTGTAGGCTGGTGCAACCACTGTAGAAATCAGTATGGAGATACCTCAAAGAACTAGGAATAGAGGTACCATTTGGTCCAGCTATTCCCCTGCTGGGAATCTTCCCAAAGTAATTAAAAGAATCATACCACAGTGATATATGTGCACCAATGTTTATCACAACAGATTTTGTAATAGCTAAAATTTGGAAACACCCCAATTGCCCATCAACTGGAGACTGGATAAAGAAAATGTGTTGTTTTTTTTTTAAATAAAATGGAATACTACTCAACCATAAAGAATGAGAAATTAGAGACATTTATAGCTAAATTCATGCTCATTCAGGCCATATTATTAAGTGAAATAAATAGGACACATATGTGTAAATACTAAATAGTTTCTCTGGTGTGAGAAACTGAAAGTGCAAATAAAGACTAAAAGTTATAATAGATAATGTGAAATGGGAAGAAAAGGGGCAAAGCAGAAGGGGAGGTGGGAGGGATAGAGGAAAGGACAGTAGGGAATAGAATAAATATGAGAAACTGAAAAAATGGAAACAAAGTCTTTGTAAATAGGGAGGAGTGGAAGAGTTGAAGGGAGGACAGGGAAAGGGGAAAAATAAGAACCATGATAGATTACACAAAAGGTCAAATTTCCAATGATGAATGTCATTATACTGTATACCTAAAATGTACCAATAAAACTTTTTTCCCATTAAGTTTATTGGTACATTTTAGGTATAAAATACAGTTACATTCATCATTGGGATTTGTACCATTATATGAGTATCTTGGTTCTTATTTTTTCCCCTTCCCTTGCCCTTCCTTCATCCCCTCAACCCTTCCCTTTTTGCAAAGACTTTGTTTC
This sequence comes from Heterocephalus glaber, assembly GCF_000247695.1. The sequence goes on from NW_004624911.1 coordinate 428,810, forward strand.
CATTTTTTTGCTTTTCTCATATTTTTTCTTTTCCCTTTTTTCATTTCCCCTACTCCTCCCACTTCCCCTGCTCCTTTAGACCTTTTCTTCCTGTTACACAATATCAATTATACATTTTTAAAATTACACCTTCAAGATCTAGGAGACATT
>NW_004624911.1:438973-453539 GCF_000247695.1 Heterocephalus glaber
AGATCCTCTTTTGTTGCCAGTTCAGAGAGTCCAGGTGGTTGAGTATCAGAGTGTTCCATCTTGTTTCCCTTTGGGGTTGCTGTAGGTGATCCAGAAGTCTGTTTTTGAGGCTTGTTTATGTGTCTTCTCATTTCCATGGAGGGGGGTTGTGCTTCTGTCACCCATACGACTCACCTTCTCTGCCCTAAGAGCTTGGGATGGTGGCAGGGGAGCTTCCTTCTGGGTGCTGGGACTGACCCCAATAAAATTAATAAATAAAAGAAAAAATGTTCACAAGGTGCATCTATTTACCCAGAAATGTGTGAAATTTAACCTTCAAAAAACACATCTTTTTTATCCATTCATCCATTTCATCCATTCATCATCAATGCCCATCCAAATGATGGGCATTTGGGTTATTTCCAACATTTTGCTATTACAAACAGTGCTGCTATATTCATGAGTATGCATATACTGCTGTGGTATGGTGCTTTAATTCTTTTGGGAAGAGACCCTGAAGGGGAATAGCTGGTACAAATGGGACCTCTAATCCTCATTTTTTTAGGAATGCTCACACTGAATTCCACAGTGGATGCACAGGTCCACCCCCATCAAGAGTGGAAAAGGGTTCGTTTTTGTTCCCACAGCCCCACAAGCATTTGTTGGTGGTTAATTTCTTGATAATAGCCATTCTTTCTGGTGCAAAATAGAATCTCAGTCTTGTTTTAATTTGCATCTCTTCAATGACCAGTAATGTGGAATATTTTTTCATATATTTATTTGTCATTTCACTTCTTCATCTGAGAAGTGTGTATTCAACTCCCAGATGCCAATTTTTTTATTGGTTCTTTAAATTTGGGGGGGGGTATGATATTTTTAAATTCTTTTTAAGTTCTAAATATGAATCCTTTTTCTGAAGAATAGCTGGCTAAAATATTTTCCCCTCTGTGTGTTGTCTTTTCACTCTGATGCTGATTTCTTTTCCTGTGCAAAAGCTTTTTTTTTGTAGTGGGGATGGAATGCAGGACTTTGCACTTGTGAGTCAGATTAGACACCAGTGAGCTAAATCCCTTGCCCTGCAAAAGCTTTTCAATAAGATAAGATCCCAGTTGTTGATTCTTTAGTATTTCCCATGCAATCAGCATTTTGTTCATGCAGTCTTTGCTTACGCCTATATTCTCAAGAGTTCTACCTATTCTCTTTTCCAGCAGATTAATGTTTCTGCTTTAATATTTAGATCTTTAATCAGTTTTTATTTTAGTTTAGTGCATCATGAGAGACATTGGTCTAGTTTTAGGTTTTGGCATATAGAAAGCCAAGTTTTTCAGCATCATTTATTAAAGAGGCTATCTTTCTTCTAGTGAAAGTGTTTGACCCCTTTGTCAAAGATAAGATGACAGATATTGGGTTAACTGGTATTTTTATATCCTCTAAGTTCAGGTTTGATAATTTATTTGTATCTAGAAATCTGTCCATTTCTTCTCTCCTTTTCATCTTATTAGAGAATAGGTTCTCAAAGTAGGTATTGATGATCTTCCAGATTTCCACAGGATCCATTGTGATTTCACCCTTTTCATTCCTAATTGCATGAATTTCAGTCTTATTTTCCTTTTTTTGAAAAGGTTGGCTATTTGCTTATCAATTTTATTTAATCTTTCAAAGAACCAACTCCTTGATTCATTGATTCTTTGTATTGTTTTCTTAGTGTTAATCACATTAATTCCTGATCTGTTCTTCATAATTTCCTCCCTTGTACTAGCTTTGGGCTAGACTTGTTCTTTTTCTAGATGCTTGAGGTTCAACATTAGGCTGTTTATTTAAGTTAATTCTGTTTTTCTAATGTTTCAATTCATTGCTATAAACTTTCCTCTTAGGACTGCTTTCATTGTGTCCCGTAAGTTCTGATTTGTTGTATCAGCATTATCATTTAATTGTACATACTCTTTAATTTCTTTAATTTCATTTGTGACCCATTGGTTGTGCAGGAGGGTGTTATTTAATTTCCATGTGTGTACAGAGTTTTTGTGGTTTCTTTTACCACTAATGTTTAATTTCATTACATATGGTCAGGTAATATGCATGAGATAATTTCAATTCTTTGCATTTAGTTAGCACGTTCTATGGGATAGTGTGTGGTCTGTTTTGGAGTACATCTCATATGCAGCTGAGAAGAAAGTGTATTCTGATATTGTAGGATGGAACACTATGTAGACATCCACTATGTCCATTGGTTCACAGGTTTGTTTCAGTTCTGATATTTCTTTGTTGATTTTTTTCCAGTTTGTGTGACAATGGGGCATTGAGGTTCAAGTTTGTGACAGTGGGGCATTGAGGTTCCCCTTTACAATTGTATTAGTGCTTATTTGATTTTTCATGCCCATTAATGTTTGTTTTACATAGTTGGGTGCACTGGTATTTGGTGCATATATATTTATGATTATAATCTCTTCTTCTTGAATTGTACCCTTTACACATTGTAGTGAACTTCTTTGTCTCTCCTAATCCATCCTGGCTAAAATTCACTTTTTCTGAAAACAGAATAGCTACATCTGCTTTTTTTCTACTTTCCTATCACATGGAGTATTGTTTTCCATCATTTAACTTTCAGTCTATGAATTTCTTTTTGAATTAAATGTTTCTGGTATGCAGCATATTGTTGGACATTGTTCTGTTCTGCCAATCTGTTTCTTTTGATTGGCTACTTGAGACCATTTACATTAATCATTACAAGTGATATGTATTGGGTAATCCTTGTCATATTATTTTCCTACTGTTTGTTCCTTGTCTTTCCCCTCTGTTTAATTGGTTGTCCTGCCTGGTTGTTTCTTTCTGCTAATGTTCCTGGAACTGTGGTGTTCATTATTTCATTCTAAAATATACTTCAGAGAATTTTGTATAGCTGGCTTGTTGGTTATGAATTTCTTCAATTGTTCTTTGTCATGAAAGTATCTTATTCCTGCAAATATTTTGAAAGATAATTTTGCAGATTATACCAATCTGGGTTAGAGTTTTATTTTCATGACCTGAAATACTTCACTGTAATTTCTCCTTGACTTAAGGGTTTTCATTGAGAAGTTTGCTGTGGTTCTGATGGGGCTTTATTTATAAGCGATTTATTTCTTTTCTCTAACACCTTTTAATATTCTGCTCTTTTCCTAAATTTCTGGAATCTTGATAAATATATGGGTTGATAATTATATAATAATTATATGGCTAATTCAAATTCTATATGCCTCACTTATTTGTCAAATTATTTTTCTATGTTTGGGAATTTTTCTGCCATTACTTCTGTGAACAGTTTTTTATGGCATTTGTGTTGTCTCCTACTTTCTTAAGGACTCCAATCTATCTTATGTTGTTCTTTTCATCATTTTGCAGCTGTTGAATTTATTCTTCATGGTCACTTGCATTCTTTTCATGGTCAGTAACTGCAATCTTGTCTTCTAGGTCTGATATTGTGTCCTTGCCTTCATTGTATTGGTTGTGTGTATTTTCAATGGTATACCTAACCACCTGAATACCTATTTGAATTTATTTTATAGATTCCATTTCTTTCCTATGTTGGGCATTCATGGGCATGACTTTCCTTTCTCTCTCTCTCTCTCTCCCTCTCTTTTCCTTTCTCCTTCTCTTCTCCTCCTTCTGCACCTGGTTTTCTTCAGCTTCAATATAATATATTTATGTGAAGACTGTTTTCATACTTATACTATTCAAAGTTCTCTGAATATTCTGATTTCCTGAATCTGGCTTTGCATCTATTATTAATTTTGTAACAGTTTCTCAGGCTTTGGGACTTCAGAAATTTTCTGCTCTTTTCTCTGTTTCTATGCCTTATATTCCAATTTACATATTTTAAAGATATTACTGTTTTCTTATTGTCCTTTTTAAAATTAAAATAACAGCTTTATTGAATTAAAATTTGCATAGTATAAAATTTATAAAAAGTTTATAATTCAGTAGATGTTAGCGTATTGACAGAGTTGTACAACCATGACCACAATCACATTTAGATAATTTTTGTTATCCCCAAGCAAAACACTCTAACCACTAGTTGTCATCTCCCAATCCCTCTCTCATAAATTTAGGCAAACACTGAGCTATTCTCTGCCTTCATAAACCTTCCTATTCTGGAGATTTATTTTTTATTCAAAATAGATCTTGCTCATAACATCAATAAATACCTTGACATACCCAAAGAAATGGAAACCCTGAAAAATGAACCTTCATACTATATTGGAGTAAAACTAAAAACAGACAGCAAAAACATACTTGGAATACCGTAAGTTGTTGACTTATAAACATTTGAATTGTAAGGTGTATTGTATAAGACATATTTTGTCAACTTATGAATAAATCTGATTATGAACCATTCTCTCAGAATAAAACTCATTCATAAGTTCAGGACTTACTGAGCAATAAGGTTTTTACCCCTCTTTTTGTCTTTTATTTCGTACTTTATTTATAAGTTTGTTGTATAAGGGGAACAATGCAATTTTCAAGCTGGTGTGTCAAATGTACTTAACATTATGATCTCAGGGTACATGGATTTTTCTACAAATGCCTCAAGCATAATTTTCTTTATGGTAGAGTAGTACTCCATTGTATAAATACCATATTTTATTTATCTATTCATCTATTAATGGGCATATAGGCTGCCTCCAAGATTTAGATACTATGAATTTTATTGATATAAACATGGACATAAATATATCACTCTGATATGATATTCTCAATTTTGGGGGGAAGATACCTAAAATGGACTACATAGATCAGATAGAATTTCTATTTTTAGACTGAGACATCTATATACTTATTTTCATAGTGATTGTTCCAATTTACAGTCCCACACATAATATAAAAGAGTTTCTTTATCCCCACAGCCTCACCAGGATTTGTTATTGATTGATTTCCTGATGCTACCATTCTTTCAGGAGTGAGATGAAATCTTAAAATTCATTTTAATTTGCACTTCTCAAATGGCCACTAATGTTGAACATTTCTTCATATATTTATTGGCCAGATGTATTTCCACCTGAGAAGTGTCTATGCATTTCAGATGCCCATGTTTAGATTGGGTATTTAAATTTATGTCTAATATTTTGAGCTCTCCATATATCGTAGATGTTAGTCCTTTGTCTGAGTAATAGCTGGCAAATTTTCCCATTCTATAGTTTGTCTCTTCACTTTCTTGGTGGCTTTCTTTGCTGTGCAAAAGCTTTTAAATTTAATGTGATCCTATCTGTTGATTCTTGGTATTATTTCTGTGCAACTGGGTTTTTATTCAGAACATCTTTGCCTACAGCATATCTTCAAGAGTTTGACCGATTTTGTCTTCCAGTAGATTATTTTCTAACACTGAGATTTTTGATCCATTATTATTTTAGTTTAATGTATGATGAGACATATGAGTCTAAGTCCAACCTTCAGCATGTGTATAGCTAGTTTTTCCAGTATGATTTTAAAGAGGTTATCTTTCCTCCAGGGAAGGGATTTGGCTGCTTGGTTTTTTGGTGTTTTTTGTGGGGGGGGGTTGAGACAGAGTCTCAGCATGTAGTCCCATCTGGACTCCAACCCACAACAATCCTCCTGCCTCAGTCTCCTAAGTGCTGGAATTACAAACATGCACCACCACATCCAGCCTGCTTAGTGAAAGTTAGTGTAAGTGAATGTGCCTGGAGTTGTTTCTGTATCTTCTGATTCATAAATCAATTCCAGTATTTTTGATCACTATAGCTTTGAAGTAGAATTTAAAGTCTGATATTCTGATGCCCTCTGCCTTGTCCTTGTTGTCTAGAATTGTTTCTGCTATTCTAGGTCTCTTCTGGTTTGATATGAATTTTATAATTGATTTCTGAGTTCTGTAAGAAATGTTATTGGTACTTTAATTGATTGAGGTTACATTTAATCTATATAATAGTTTTGGAGGTATGGTTACTTTAACTAATTTGATTCTGCCTATCCAGAAACGGGATATCTTTCCATTTTCTGATATCCTTTTCAACTTCCTTTTACACAGTTTGTTGTTGTTGTTGTTATAGTATTTTTTCACTTTCACTTTCTTAGTAAGGTTAATTCCTCAATATTTTATTTTTCTTGATGCTATTGTAAAAGAAGTTGTTTCCCTAATTTCCCTTTCAGTGAATTTGTTAGTGGTGTACTAGAAAGTTACTAATTTTTTACTTTTGACCTTATATATTGTTACACTGAAGAATTTTGTTAATAGTACTAGACTTTTTGTGGAAGTTTTCAGTCTTTAGCAGATCATGTCATCTGTAAAAATGATAATTTAATTTTTCCCCTACCCATATGCATTTTATTTCTTTCTTTTGTATAGATGCTGTAGCTAGTATTTTGAGAACTATATTGAACAAAAGTTGTGATAGTGGGCCTGCTTGTCTTTTTACTGATTTTATAGGGAACCCTTTCAGTTTCTCTCCATTAACTGTGATGATGGCCATTTGTTTATCTTAGATGGCTTTTATAATATTAAGATAAAGGCCTTCAATTACTATTTTCTTGAGGTTTTTTTTTAAATCATGAAAGGATGATACAATTTGTTGAATGGTATTTCCATGTTTATTGAGATGGTCATGTGACCCCCCAAAATATAAAGACCCAATCAAAAAATGTCATTATATAAAATGCATTTTTGTATTTGTTTCTAGTTCAAGAGGATAATATTTAATTTCCAGGTGTATCTGTAATTTCTGTGATGTTCTTTGCCATAGAATTCTAGTCTTACTGTAATATCATCTGATAATATGCAGGTAATAATTTCTATTTTTTTGCATTACTTAAGCATGCTCTATGGGTTAGTATGTGATATAGCTTGGAGAAAGTTCTGTGTGCTGCTGAGAAGACTACATACTCTGTATTGGGTGGAACTTTGTAAAAATCTATTAAGTCCATTTGTTGAAAGGTTTGGTTCAGCTCTGATATTTCTTTGTTTCTTTGTTGATTTTTTGCCTAATTTGTCTATCCCTTTGTGACAATGAGTTATTGAGTTCCCCATTACAATTGTATTCTTCATCTGATTTTTCACATCCATTAATGTTTGTTTGATGAAGTTGAGTACACTAATATTTTATATATATATTTAATAATTTATAAAATGTAATTTATATATTGTACAAATTATATTGAACTGTTGAACACTTCCATATGGTAGAAATGTTCAGATTACATTGAGCTACCTCCTTAACCAATATATAGTGACCTTCTTTATCTCTTCTGATCAGTCTTGAAATCAACTTTGTAGGAAATTAGGATAGCAACTATTGCTTTTTTCCTATTCTTGTTGCATGAAATATTATTTATTATCTTTCCATTTTTAATCTGTGACTTTTTGAATTAAATATTTCTTGTATACTGCATATTGTTGGTTTTGTTTCTCGATCCATTCTACCAGACTATGTGTTCATTTGAGGAATTATTTGAGTAATTGAGACCATGAAAATTGAGATTTATTGGTGAGAGGTATAAATTTCTTCCTGTCATTACATCATTTTCTTGTTTCTAATTTCTTTCTTTTTTTCCTCTTTTCCATAGCTTCTCACCCTATCAAATGTATTCATCATTCTTTTTGATATGTTGATATTGTTGGCTTCATTTTTTCTTTCTAGGATTTCCTTAGAATTTTTTTGTAATGCTGGTTTGGTTGTCTTGTATTTCTTGAGGTCTTCCTAATCATGGAAATACCTTATTTGTCCATCAAATTTAAAGAAAAATTTTGCCAGATATGTAAGCCAGGGTTGGAGGATTTTTTCTTTTAGGTTTTAAAGCCCTTCTGGCCTTTAAAGTTTATATAGAGAAGTCTGCTCTGATCCTAATCAATTTATCTTTACATGAGATTCATTGTCTTTCTAGAGTAGCTTTTAAATTTTGTCCCTGTGATGAATGTCTGGGACTTTGAGTAAATGTGAGACAGACAAATTTTCATTTTCACATGGCTATTTGTGGTTCTATATGCTTCATTTATCTTTATTCTTATTTCTTTCTCTATATTTACCTTTATTTATGTGAACAGGTTTTTTATGCCATTTGTGTTATCTTCTGGTTTTTCTCTTACACCAATTATCCTTAGATTAGTTTTCTTTGCATCATGTAGCAATTTTGGGAACCAGTTTTCATGCTTTCTTGCTGTTTTTAAATTGTCTTGAGTATTTGGTCTTTGAAGGTATCATTGTCTTCTAGAGCTGAGATTCTTTCCTCACATCAGTCGATTATGCTGCTCATACTTTCAACATGGGTTTTAATCTCTTAAATTTCTGATTGAAATGTTTTCATGGACTCTAATTCTTTGTTAAACTTGTTATTCATGTTTTATGGGGTTTTTTAGTTCTAATTCATTTAGCTTTTGATTAGTGTCCTCTAAATGCTCCTACATCTTTTTTGGTATTATTTCCATTATCTATTTAGTTATATCTTCTCTAATTCTGCTTAGTACTTTTGTGAGCTGCTTTCTAATCTCTGCTGCTGTCTTTTCAATTAATTCAGGTGTATAGATTATGCTATTCTGCCCTTTGGTCCCCCCTGGATTGGCTTAAGGGGAGTTTGGAATTTGGGGAGGAATTTTTAAAAACTTTTTAAATGTGTCTATTGTTTTTGTTTGTTTTGTTTTGTGCTGAGGTTTGTTGATGCTTATAGTCTAAAAACTTTGTTACCAGTATAGAAATCTCTTAAGTAGTTTTTCAGTGATGTAGCTTGGTCATGGTTAACTATATTCCTTTGCCACAGCCCCAAAGTCTGACCACATTAGTCAATTTGTGAGATGGGGATGGAGTGTAGTTAGCCCATCATTGAAATTCTCTGGGAATGTACAATACTGTAGTATTTTTAATACCATGAATATAATCTGTCTTGATTACTGAATGATAGCAACAAACATGTGAGCCTTTTGAATATCAACTGAATCACCTATAGTAGTATTGCTCAAGACAAATTAGATATTAACATACTGTAAAATCCAATTATATACCACTCTTAATCCTAGAGAAAAAGTTGGCCATTATGATGTGAATCTGAAGGCAACTCAAGTATTGAGTTATAGCTAATATGTTCTAAATGTGACAACTATATCTTTGCTAATGTCAGAAAACAATTAAATAGGAATTTTACAGTTAATTAGCAAAAGATTAACAAAGATTTGTAGGTATACTATTAAAGATACAGGGTTTGGAGGTGGAAGAATACAAGAGGAAATTATGAAACATTAAACTCTATGATAAAAGAAGGAGAGAAAGTGGTACAAAGGATTTTATTGAGGAATAGAAATATATCTATAAAATTAAATACAAGTAAGACAAAACTGGCAAGAAAGGAAAGATAAAAGAAAAATGGAGAAAGAAAATTATGTAAAGTGAAAATAAGAGACAATATATAAGAAAAAATTAAAGAGAAAATAGGAAAAGATAGAGAAGAAAAGAGGAAAAAGAGATTAGAAGCAAGGTAGGGGACAAAGGAAAGTTATCCAAGCCTCAAGAAACTGGTGAAGAAGAAAGGAATGAAGAAAACAAGAAAAAAGTAAGACTAGAACTAAAAAACTAAAAAAAGTCCTCACAATTAAATAAACAAGCAAACAAAAGAGAAAAAACTAACCAAATAAATCAAAACAAAACAACAACAAAAAGAATTTCTCAGTGATTTCAGTTGTGTGATTTTTTTGGGGGGTGTTACAGTTTTGAGGCAGTGTCCAATTCAACATATGTCCCTGTTTTCACTGGTAGATAATGAGGGCAGTCAAATCCCAGGCTCTTGATGGATATAATCATCAGCAAACAAGCAGTATGATTAGGGAAGGAGTGCTGTTTCTGGGGCTTTCTAATTCATGGAGATTCAGGCTGAACCTGGCTTCTGGCTATGGGAGTGGGTCCTGACTCATTTAGTTAAAAACACTCTTGAGTGTCTCTTGCCAGCCTGATCATGACTGTTTGACTACGGATGTTTGCCTTGACTGAGCCTCACCCAGTCACTGTGAGAGTATGAGGCTGCGAACCCAGAAATGAAGCCAAACTGTGGCTGCTACAAGTCTCATGCTCAGTTCTAAAGGATACGGCAGGTGCTTGGGGTGGAATTACCTCACCAATTGTTGCACTTGCAGCACTTGCTGCTCCATTTTACTGCTTCATTTCTCTCTGAAGCCTTTTGGAGACTCCCACTTTCATTATGTCTCTTGTAGATTTGACCCTCCCTTCTCATGAACCATAAACTAGAAAGCTTGTGAAAAAGTGCAGAATAACCCTTCCTTTTTTGGTGTTATGTTCTGTATCTTGAAATTCTCTGGAGGCCACAATGTTCCCATCAGATCCTCTATCTCCCTTTCTTCTCCAGCTGATTATTTTCTAGTGTCTGGATTCAGAATCTTAGGCTAATTTGTTGTTGCTTCCTGCTCCACCATATTCCTGAAAGTCCCTCCCACAGTTCTTGATTTTAAAATTTTCTTATCTTTGTCTAATAATTTGAAAAGTTTCTACCATATCTTCAAGACCACTGATTCTTTCCTTGGTCATATACAGTCCATAGATAAATTTAATACAAGTGATATTTATTTTCATTAAAAATTATTTTTCAGTACCGGGGATAGAAATCTGGACCCTGCACTTGCCAGGCAGGCACAATACCATTTTTTTATATCTACCATTTCCTTTTGATTCTTTCCTAAATTCTCATTGTCTCTGTCTACATCACAAATATATTCTTAAAATTTTTCTATATTTTTCCATTAATATAATTTTCCTCTTAATATATAAATCATGGCTATTGCAAGTTTTGTATCTGATAATTTGAAAGTGTGAGCCATATCAGAGTCTCATTTGGTACTTGGAGTCTGGCAAGTTCAAGATCTGCCTGACGTAGTGTTAATGTTCCAGTTCAAGTCTAACTGTCATCTACTCTAAAACCAAGACAAGCTAATGTTACAAAGTTCAAAGGCAATTGGCTGGAGAATTCTCTCTCAATCAGGAGAAGCCAGTCTGTATCTCTCTTGAGATACATACACAAGAGAAACTTTTTGTAGCCTGAGGATTGCATCTTATATGTACTAGGCCAATTCTCTACCACTGATCTACACTCCCAGCCATACAAAATTTTTATGATATTCTTAGGAAATGAAATGCTGAGTTATAAGGTATGTAGCTATTTAACATACTAGATAATGCCAAAATGCACATCAAAGTGGTTTACAATAAATGTTTATGTCAGTTGAAACACATTACTTGGGGTTTAATCTAGGATTTTGAGTCTATGATCCTGAGTCTTCCTGGTCTTCTGTTATTCCATGTATTTTGGGGAATCAGAATATACAATCCCACAAAAATTATTTATTCTTCATTGTTGTAGCTTCTTGAGAGTAGCATGTGGAAATACGTTTTGGGGAACATTGTTCAACCCCAGAATGGGCAACAAAAAGACAACATGCACTCAATTGTTCTTCAAAATTGTCTTGTGTACATTTCTGTCATTGTCTCTATCAGATAGATTTTAGAATAGATCTGTGGAGTTCATTAAGATGTTCTGATACTGCTAATTTGTTGCAATGATGTTTATATTATAAAATAATTGGGGAGACTTGACTTTGTACTCCTGAATCTTTGAATCCAGGAATGTGTTATAATCTTATTGTTTCTGAAATTCTTTTCATTTGTAAGAAAAGTTCTGTTGTTCTCTTCTTATATGTCTTGGAAATTAATTATTTATTTTTCATTGCACACTTATTTTTAGGATTAATTTTATTAGTTATAGGTAGGAATTTTTTGCTTTGTGGAATGGAATCACTTTTTAATAATATTATCAAATTAATTATTCTTTGTATTTGGGAAAGTTAATAATTTCCCATACATTTAATAAGGGTTTTTTTGGCAGTTCCAGTGGCTCTTTGGCTTTTCAATTGACAATCAAATTTTTCCAAGAAAATTTACATATCTGAAAATCAGAATAGTGATTTATTTTCAAATATTTATACATTATAATTTTCACATTTAATTTGATTTTATTAGTCATGGCCTTCTCTACAATATCGTGTGTATTGGACATAGTAAACATCATTGTGTTTTTCCTGATATTAATAGGAATGCTTTTAACACAAAATAAGTAGTATTTTACAACCACATTAATGGGGAAGTTTTTAATATGTGATCAGTAATATTACCTTTCTATTACTCTTCCCTAAGAGTATCCAACTCAATCTGTTGAATGACACTAAATATATTCATTCTATTTCCTTGGATTATAGGGTATACTACACATTTCATTTCTTTCCTATGTCAGATAATTAAGAGTTTACTCTAATCCCTTGAAAAGGCAATATAGGGAACCAATCATGTCTCACTGGCCACTCAGCAACAGGCACCAACTGCCTGTGCCAACTGGGCAGGTCCAGACAATGGCAAAATGTGGAAAAAAACCATCACCCTGAGCATGGAAAGATGGTGGAGTGGTGACCAGCAGAGACAGGTCCTCTCCTAAGCTTGTTGTTGAGAATTGAAGCCCACTGAAAAAGTGAAGAAAGCCACTGTAATAAATACACAGTGGACTACAGTGGTTGCTGAGTGGTTGGGATCAGCATCCCCTATGGAAACACAGGCTTCTTGTGAGGAGAGGGTCAGTTGAACTTGTAGCAAATCTGTGCAGCATCCAAACCACAGAAGTCAGGGAGCTCAACTCTGGCCTTGCACCCAAAGACCAGCTTGAATCACAGTGTACTATGGCTGGCTCACTGAAACTAATAAACTCTGATCTGGACACTGCTGCCCATGTTGTTGATCAGTGACAGCAGAGACACATCTTGAAGATGACTTTTCTTTTCTTTTCTTTTCTCTTTCTTTCTTTCTTTCTTTCTTTCTTTCTTTCTTTCTTTCTTCCTTCCTTTCTTTCTTTCTTTCTTTCTTTCTTTCTTTTGTTTCTCTTCCACTATCTTTTTTTCTTCTATTTTCTCTTCATTTCTGTCTTTCCTGTTCAGTTTTGGTCCTTTTTTTCTTGATTGTTCTTATTTTTACAAGAGCATGAATAGTTTCTAGTTTTCCTATTGCTGTTAGCTCATTATGATCTTGTTTTTATTCCTCACTTCTCTCTTTTCCTCCTGTCTTAATCAGTTTATCTTCTTGTGTCCTCTAGCCTTATTTCTAATCTTTCCTCTCCTTCTATTTCACTACCGCCCTGATTCCTTCTGAGTTTTCTTCCCAGAGGGTAAATTCACTATACTGAAGGGCTAATTTACTGCAAACATATTTCTGGTTGATTCCTCATATTGATATATAACCAGTAGTCTAGTTCATGTGGTTAAAGATGACAGATTAATAATTAACATAATTTGCCATTTTTGAAGTTTTGTTTGATGCTATTGCTGATGCTGATTCTATTACTCTGGCCAAGGTAATATGATTGTTCTAGTTAGTGGTCCCTCCTGTTATACCAAAACTTAGATTTCCTAAGGGTCATTACATACTCAAAACCCAAAGATCAACCCAGGAATTAAACCAGAAACATCAAGAACAACAACAACAAAAAAGAAAAGACACCAAAACAAGATGCATACCCAGCTTCCAGCTCACCAAAGGCAAATCTAGGGGGCAATAAAGTGGAACAACCCAAAAGCCAATTACCCAGTCTCCCTGAACTGATAAAAAGGGAAATAACAAGCAGATGAAGGAGGCTCTAGAAAAATTCAAAGGAGAAATAATTTCCCAGATAACTGCAGAGATGGAGACCAAAATGAAAGACATTCTTCAAGACTCTAAAATATAAACAGATGAAAAAATAGACAAGCTCTGGAATTGAATGGAAAAGATGAATACTCAGCATAGGAAAGAAATGCAATCCATGAAGCAGATTCAAACAGGTATCCAGGAGATTAAAAATGGCACTAAAAGTAAGCACAGCAGAATGAGCCATTGTGGATATTGAATATCAGATATAGAAGACAGGATTTTGGATAGTGACCAAGAAAAGAGAGATTTCTTAAAAATTGCAAAGGACTATGAGACATCAATTCAGCAGCTGCTAGATGATGCAAAGAAGAATAATATAAGGGAACCCAGAAGGAAGCTCCCTGGCTCCATCCCAGGCTCCTAGGGCAGAGAAGCTCAGCTAGTCCCAGCACCACCCTGAAGGAAGCTCCCCTACTGCCATTCCAGACTCATAGGGTAGAGAAGGTGAGCCAGTCCCAGCAACCTGAAGGAAGCTCCCCCACCACTATCCCAAGCTCTTAGGGCAGAGAAGCTGAGCCAGTCCCAGCACCCGGAAGGAAGCCCCTCTGCTGCCATCCCAAGATCCTAGGGCAGAGAAGGTGAGCCGTGTGGGTGCCAGAAGCACCCCCTCCCATAGAAATGAGAAGACACATGAACAAGTCTCAAAAACAGACTTCTGGATCACCTACAGAAACCCCAAAGGGAAACAAGATGGAACAATCTGATACTCAACCGCCTGGACTCTCTGAACTGGGAACAAAAGAGGATCTGGGAAAAATGAAAACAGAAATAATTACTCAGATAAAAGCAAAGATTCTGCTCATGGTGCAAGACATGATTAATAAATCTAGAGAGGACACAGATTAAAAAAATAGAGGATCTGAGGAACATGATGGAATCCCAAC
>NW_004624911.1:469057-480351 GCF_000247695.1 Heterocephalus glaber
TTCCATCTCATTTCCCTTTGGGGTTGCTGTAGGTGATCTGGATGTCTGGTTTTGAGACTTATTTACATGTTTTCTCATTTTGACTGGGGCCGGGGGCTGTTAGCACCTGCACAGATTACCTCCTCTGAGCTGGGAGAGATGGGACAGGGGCCGGGAACAGCAGTAGGGATGGTGACCCAAAGGCCCTTTCCTGTGGGCTGGGAGCAGTGGGAGGGATGGTTCCTGGGAGGCCCCTTCCTCTGGACCAGGAGCAGTGGGTTGGTGGCTCAGAAGCCCCTACCTCTGGGCCAGGAGCAGCAGGACTCAGTTCCTTGGTCTGGTTGTCTGATTTCCTCTGTGTCTTTGTAGTGTGGAACCAGGTAGCTCCCTGTCTGCAGTGGGGTGATTTGGTGTCTTCCGTGAGACTTGGGACCTTGGTAGGTTGTGCACAGACCTGCCTGTCTGCAGTGGGTTGATTAGGTGTACTCCGTGAGACTCAGAACCTAGGTAGGACATGGGCTGACCTACCTTTCTGCAGTGGGGTGATTCGGCATCTTCTGTGTGACTCAGTTTGGAAGTGGTTTAGAAATCCACTTCCCAGTGTTCTCCAGGCTTCCTACCTGGGACTCTGACCCCGATGAATGCAGATGGGCCCTGGCAGGGATTTAATTGTACACAGGTTGGGCACCTAAGAGAGGCCTGGTAGGACAACTCCTGCAACTTTGAAAAGCAGTATCTTGGAGCTAGAAGCTTGGCCATCTTGGAGAACCCAGGTGTGTGACAGAATCCAGCTGCTGGATGAGCTTCTGTCCTAATGAGTGGGGAAGGTAGACGTTACCATCTGGACATTTCCACCAGCCTTAGAGATATTTCTTTGCTTGCAGCTGGCTGTCTTCTTTATCTTCCACTTCCTTATAAGTGGGGCTAGTCAGGAGCAAATAGGGAGAAGTACTCATGGTAGGCAGGATGACTAAGAGTTTAGGTGGCCTCAGGGGTGCCTCTCTGGCTGCATTTTATGCAAGTTCTTTTCCTTTAGCCTCAGGTGAATTGTCCTTTTGGTGACCCCAAACATGAATGATGGTCACCTTCTTGGAAAGCTGTATCACCTCTAGGAGAAACAATATCTCTTCTTTACTTTTGACACGTATTTTCTGCAGCTGTCAGAAGCCCTCTCTCCTTGTAGCTCCTCATGTGGACAGGTACAGTAGCAAAGGCATACCTACTGTCAATGCATACATTTATCTTTTACTTTCCCCATCTCAAAGTCTGGGCCAAGGCAATGGGTTCTGCCCTTTCGGCAAGGTCTCCTCAGACAGATGCTGAGCCCAAATGACTTGATCAACTGTAGTAACTGCAGCTTCCACCCTCTGCAACCCACTTATCACCATGCTGCTTCCATCTGTGAAGAGGGTGGCATCTGTCTCAGCCAAGAGGGTGTCTGTTAAGTCCAATCAGCCCCCCTGGGTCTGGTCCAGGATCTCCTCACAGTCATGAATTGGGATGACTAGGTCATCGTCTGGCATCAGTGTAGCCAGACTGAGAACCTATCCTGCTGAGAAGACTACAAGAGGTTGGTTAAGCAAGAGGCTTTGTTACTGAGTGAAGCTGGCATTTTGCATCCATTTGTTAGTAGCCCCCATGAGCAGAGTCTCTACTGGATGAAGGGCAGTTAGGACTATGTCCTGTCTGAGGGTCAACTTATCAGTATCCTTGACCAATAAGGCTGTGAGAGCTACTTCACAAAGACATGAAGACCACCCTGAAGCCACAGGATCTAATCTTTTAGAAATATAAGCCACAGGGAATTTCCAGGGTCCCAAGGACTGTATTAGAACTCCCTCAGAAATCCCTCTTACCTCATGGAAGAATAGATGAAATGGCTTAGTAACATCAGGTAGTACCAGAGCCAGAGCTGATGCAGAGATCTTTCCAGATTCTGGAAGGCTTTTTCTTCATCTAGTCCCCATTGTAGGGGTTGATTTCCTCCAGTGGCAGAATGGAGGGGCCCCACTATCTCAGCAAACCCAGGTATTCATAGGCGACAGTATCCAGCTGCACCTAGTAATTCTCATACCTGTTTCTTGGTAGTTGGTGTGGATATCTGGAGGATGGCTCTTTTCCTAGCCTGGGACAAAGCTCTTCTTCTTTCTGAGATTTCATCCCCCAGGTATGATTGTAGTGAACAGGGAAAGGGGATGTTACCAGAACCTCTGCAGTATGTCCTAGTCTCCTGTGAGCCATGGCAGCACAAGGAGAATTAACTTATTATACAGGAAAGGTAGAAAAAATGAGACTTTGAGAAGAAGCTGAGCTTTGGGCCTGATCAGTGCTGCTCTGGGCAGCAAAGACCAAAGCCCCTGAGCTTGCCACATCTTTTATTCAGTACATGGGGAAAAACAAATGCAACAGATGACTGGGGAGTGGCAGAATTCCTAGATCAATGAGGAACTATGAAGATGAAGATTTGGTTCCTCCAAGGATGTCTTCTGTAAGTGTGGTCTTGCCCTGTAGCATCACAGCATCATGGGATCATTGAGGTCTCAGTTGTGACAGGAGAACAAAATGGAATCATGTCTTCAAATGCCATATCTGGCCTGTAGGCAGGAGAACTAGGCCTATTCAAATGATTTTTCCCTAAAATTATGTAGTATTTCTCCCAACATGTGATATTTTAGGGGCACAGAGTTCTGCCTTCTTTGCTGTGACACAGTAGCCAAACTCCTCTAGAAGCTGAAGAAGCTCTCACATCCCTTGCAGGAATTCTGAATAGCTAGTAGCAGGTAATAACAAATCATCCATATATTGAAGCAGGGTGAGGTTAGAGTGGTGGGATTGAAAACTCACCAAGTCCTTCTGGAGAGTCTCACTGAAGGCAGCTGGGTCCAGCTGAGCTGGCAGGAGTTGCTGGAAACTGGATCAGTCCACTCAAAACCGAAGATAGGCTGGCTAGCTGGGAGTTAATATCCCAAAGTCCATCAACCTCTTAATGTGAGGGGCTATCCCCTGTCTGGACTTCTGAGAGATGGGATATTGAACTCGCACAGGTGTGGCTGTCAACAAGAGCTCCACTGTCACTGGAGCATGGTAGGCAGGTGGGTTAGTTTCCACCCACACCTCCAGCAACTCTGCCTGAAGTCTTCCAATAAGCCCCCAGGGCTTATCTCCTCTGTGTTTTCTTCCTCCAAGAGGAGGTACTCCTCAGACAGGGTGGTGGTCAAAGACAGTTGGTATGAAGGAAGTGGCATTGGAGCCTCAGTTGGACTGAAAGAAATGGTGGCCTTTAGCTTATGAAGGAGGTCTCACCCCAGCAAGGGGAATGGGAAGTCCAGTATTATGAAAAGAGTAACTTGTTTTGATCCCAGGTTCACCAGTCACTCATTCATGAGCGGGCAATTTTGGATTGCTCCTGTGGACCCCTGGATGGAAATGGTTGGTGATGTAAGCTTTCCCAGGGGAGTTTTTAACACTGACCTCTCACTGGTAGTGTCCACCAGGAAATGGACCCATTGGTCCCCTACTTCAACATTTACCATGGGCTCCTGGGAGCCAAGAGAGAAGGAACCCTGGCCCTCTCAGTCTGAATCATTGTTTCCCCTGGATGTGGGGAAGCATAGTACCTGGTAAAGGGCCTGTGGGGGCATTCATTTTTCCAGTGACCTTCCTCTTTACAAAAGGTGCATTGATTTCTGCCCAATGTTGGGTGTCCTTCTGGCTTTCTAGGAACTTTCCCTTTGGGCTTCCTGGGGTTGGGTCCCATGGGGTCCCCTCAGATGGTTGCTGCCAAGATCTTTGCTTGTTTCTTTGCTAACTGCTCAGCCATGGCTGTGGCCAATTTTTGTTTTTCTGAATCCCTATTGTCAAACACCTTTTGAACTAATTCTAACAGCTGAGACATGTTAATTCCTAGGAATCCCTCCAATTTTTATAATTTTCTCCTAATATTGGGTGCAGACTGAGTATCATAAGCCAAATTTATAGCTCTATTGTTCTCTGAAGCAGAGGGGTCGAACAGGGTATAAACCTGGAAAGCCTCTCTGAGTCTCTCCAGGAATGCAGTGGGTGACTCTTCTGATCCTTCATTACTTCAGTGGTTTTTGACAGATTTATGGGTTTCTGAGCTGCTGCTCAAATCCTGTTCAACAAATTCTGGTGAAAAGTGATCAAAGCTTGCCTCTCCCCTGAAGAATTTGGATCCCATTCAGACCACTCTGAGGGGAGCCCTTGTTTCTGCAATTCATGGGCCTCTTCCTCTGAATGCTTCCCCAAGTAAACCTTTTTAGCCTAATCCTGTCCCACTCCTCAGCAGTGAACAGGGTCGATAATAACTGCTGACAGTCATCCCAGGTCGATGGATGAGTTCTGAAGATTGATTCTATCAGGGAAATCAGAACTTGAGGCTTCTCAGAGAATGATGGATTTTGAGTTTTCCAGTTGTAGAGGTCAGAAGTGGAAAAGGGAACATATACCAGGAACTGGTGGGTTCCCAGTCCTGCCCCATTGGGAGGAGGGGTCTCCCTCAAAGGCAAGAGAATCTCTGGACTGCATCTTCCCAAGGTGGTGACCTCCTGCCAGGATCAGAGATTCTCTCATATGGGGGTAGATACAGCAGGAGAAGTAGGGGAAGAAACAAGGGAGTCAGGGACAGATGGGTCAGGATGGACAGGAGGGGGTGAACTAGGGTTATATGGAGGTAGATGGGGAGGACTTTCTCAGCATCTGACTGCTGAAGAACTGGTTACTGTCTCTCTGGAGTTTGCCTATGAGGGGGAGAACAGCTTTTGGAAACAAACAGCATTGAAGAGGCCATTGCAGTGCAGGCTTTTAGCCATGGAGGAGGGTGCTGCACTAGAGTAAACCAGGAGTCAATGTAAGGGAACTGATCAGGGTGTCCTGGTGATCCAGTAACAACCTTCCAAACTGCTTGAATGAAGGCAGAGTCAAGAGATCCCTCAGAGGGCCAGCCCACACCAAAAGAAGGACACTCAAGCTTACAAAAAGTGTGGAGTTTGTCCTTGGACATTTTCAGTCCATAATCATTAGAAAATCCTGAGGAAAAATTTGTAAGCATGCAGATCAGAGGTGTAATAGGTTGTGAAGATGACCACCCCATGGTACAGAGACTTAGGGCAGGCAGGAGATTCCCAAGAATAGGTGCTGCAAGAACAAATAAAAAGAAAAGAAGACAAAGCAGCACGAGGGAGAGGATATCAAAAGAGTCATCAGTTAGAGGGTCCTGACAGTACGTTGGCTGCACGTTAAATGGAGGGACCTTGACCCCTGTATCAATGTTAAAGGCTCAGAAACCACTGATTTTTCCACTGAAGAAAGATGAAAAGGCTCCAAAATTCTTCCTCCTGTAAGGCTTATAGGATGACCTCAATTGCAAGGTCGACAAGGGTCCAGGGTTAAAAGGGAGTAGAGAAGATGTCTTTAGGACAACAAAGCCACCAATGGTTAGAGGATGTCCTCAAAACTCTATTTAAGGAGTCAGAAACCCAAGAGGGAAAACACCAATGGACATAGTCAGGTAGGGGCCACCCAAGATGGAGGCAGGACACAGGGAATGCAGAAAGGTGACAGAAGAGATGGATCAGAAGATGAAACTCAAAGTAAGGCCAATCCCCAAACTGAAAAGCATCTCATTTATGCCAATTAGTCAGCCTTGGGTCAAGGGAAGAATGCTGAGTAAATTAGCTGGGAAGATAGAAATTTTGGCCCTGTTGGAACCAATGAGGTCTGTCCCAAAATTTGAAGTGTGGGGAAATGAAGGAACAGTATTTGGGAGAATAAGACAGGCAGCAAAGCAGTCAGGGGAGTCCTGGAAGCAAGAGGTCAGCCACAATTCAGAGAAAGAAGACAGTTCCAAGTGTTTGGGGACAATGGGGGCATCCAGACATAGATAAAAAGGCCTTAAGCTTCATGTGGTGCACACTTGAATGATGTCACAATAGACAAAGGAAAGGGGTGCTCCTCTGTAGGAGGAACCACTCAGTAGGTTGACTGGCCACTGGGCTCTCAGCAACGTTAAGGACTGTCAAGGCTCATTGGAAGAGCATCTACTTGACATTTCTTAGACGTGTCCACAGAACCACAGTATGGTCTCATTTAGATCCAGTAACTCCAAGGGGGGAGTCTCACTCTTTGTCTTGGGACATGGACAGAACAGTCTATTGTCTTCACTGCCCATTACCAGTCATTCATTCATACAGCAAGCATTCAGAGATGAAAGATATTCCAAACCCATCCCTGGGGATTTGCAGATTGGCTGACTTGCAGCCATACCAGAGGAGACCAGACCAGAGGGTCACCTCCATCAGTGTCCTGACCTTAGCAGGGGCCTGAGGAATGCCTTTGTCAAGGACTACCATTTGCCACCAGAACCAGAAGTATCCTTACCTGCAGACCAGACCAGATGGGCTCCAGAAAATTTGGAGGGTGTTTCAGGCATCTCTGCAGTCCCCTCCGTGTCAGCAGTGAGAATATGGGGCCCTGGAATGTCTCAGGCAGCACTCCTCTATAGTTTGCTGCCACAGCTGGAGGGATCACAGTGAGGCCAGTCCACCCATTGTGGCCATCTCACTGGGGCCTCCAGCTGTTGTGAATGAGTGAATTAGAACAATAAAGATGCACCCCACTCTGTGCTAGATTTGAGCCCATTTATTATAGCTGGCATCTGAGGGGGGACTAGCACCCAGAAAGTTCTCTTAGCAATGGGAAGTGGTTTGATTTCTCCTTTTAAATCATGCTTTCAGTTGGGGAGGGCTCAGGGAACAGCAAGTGGAACCTTACAGAAGCAGAACCATGCCAGGTTAGTGGTGGGTCACAAGGAAGTTTCATACACTAGGTGAGGTACAAAATATTCTGCAACTAGTGCAAGTTTACTTCCAGACAGGATGTGAGTGTTTTGGGTGCTTTGTCCAAGCACAGGCACTTTTTTAAAGCACAGGTTCAAAATGGCATTAAGGTACAAGATGGAGTCAGGTTGGCTATCACACTATAAACACTGGTGTGCATGTATCACAGTAGTATGATGTCCAAATCTGTTTGATGTCCAAATCTGTTTGAGGATTATATACCTAGAAGTGAACTATCTGGGCATGAAATTCCTAATGTTAGTTCTTTGAGAAATTGCCATACTGATTTCCATAATTGTTGTAACAGTTTACAATCCCACTAACAAGTATCATTTGTTATTTCTTGACTTCTTGATGATTGTCATACTTCCTGGTGTAAGATAGAATTTTAGGATTGTTTCAATTTGCATCTCTTTAATAGCAGGAGATGTTGATTTTTTTCATATATTTATTGGGCATTTGTACTTCTTTCTCTGTGAAGTTTCTGTTCATTTCACTTGCCCATTTTCTGGCTGGATCTTTATGTTTAGGTGTTCAAATGGTTTTTAGCTCTTTATGTATTCTAAATATTGGTCTTTTGTCTGAGGATTAGCTAGGAAATATTTTTCCCATTCTGAAGGTTGTCACTTCATTCTACTTACTGGTTCTTTTGCTGTACAGAAGTTTTTGGCCTGATATAATCCCACTGATTCTTGCTGTTATTTCTTGTATAATTCAGGTTCTAATTAGAAAATATTTTCTAAATCCTATGTATTTAAATGTTTTATGTATTTTATATTCAATAAGATTAATGTTTCTATTTTAATGTTTTAGATCTTTGATTCATTCTGATTTTAATTTAGTACATGGTGAGAGAAATGGGCCCAGTTTCTTTTTCCTGCAAACAGAGAAGGAGTTTTGCCAGGAGTTTTGTGGAGTAGCCTATCTTTCTTACAACTTATCCTTTTTGGCCCTCTGTCAAAGATTAAATAGTTGAATATGTTGGGGGTGTTTCTGTATCCTCTATTCTGCTACATTGATGTACATACCAGCTTTTGTTCTGGATACTGCTTTTATCACTATAGACTTATATTATACCTTGAATCCTCGTATTGTAAGGCCTCATGCTTTGCTCTTGTTGTCAAAATTGCTTTTGCTTTTCTGGGGCTGCTTTGCTCCTTAAAATTTTAGGATAATTTTCTCTAGTTCTGCAAAGTACGATGTTGGTATTTTGATTGAGAATGCATTGAATCTCAAAGTTCTGGGAGTATGGCAATCGTTTTTTTTTAACCTAAATTCTTTTATTGGTACATTTTAGGTATGCAACACATTTACATTTCTCACTGGGAACTTGTACCTTTACATGATGCATCTTGGTTCTTATTTTTCCCCCATTCCTAGCACTGCCTTCACCCCCTCCACCCCTCCATATTTGCAAAGACTTTGTTTCCATTTTTTCCATTTCTCACCATTTTTCCTTTCCCTTCTTTCCTTTCCCCTGACCCTCCCACTACCCCTACCCCTTTGGACATTTTCTGCCTATTTTGCACTATCAATTATTCATTCTAATCATTGGTACATTTTAGGTATACAATATAATGACACTCATGATTGGAAATTTGCACCTTTACATAATCTCTTGGTTCTTACTTTTCACCCTTGCCCAGCGCTCCCTGCAACCCCTCCATCCCTCCCTATTTACAAAGATTTTGTATCCATTTTTCCATTTTCTTATACTAATTCCATTACCTTCTTTCATTTCCCCTACCCCTCCCAATTCCCCTTCTTCTTTGTCCCTTTTCTTCCTATTTCACATTATCTATTGTACATTTTAGTCCTTATTTACACTTCCAGTTTCTCACACTAGAGAAACTATTTGGTATTTATACATTTGTCCAATTTATTTCACTTAAGAGTATCACCTCAATGTGCAGCCATTTAGCAATAAATGTCTCTAATTTCTCATTTTTAAGGGCTGAATAGTATTCCGTTTTACAAAAAAAACCCCACATTTTCTTTATCCAGTCTCCAGTTGATGGGCATTTGGGCTATTTCCAAATTTTAGCTATTACAAATTGTGCTGCTATGAACATGGGTCCACATATATCACTGTGGTATGAGTCCTTAAATTCTTTGGGGAATACACCAAGTAGAGGTATAGCTTGGTCAAATGGGACTTCCAGTCCTAGTTTTTTGAGGTAATGCCATACTGCTTTCCACAGTGGTTGCACCAGTCTACACTCCCACCAGCAGTGGAGCAGGGTTCCTCTTTCCCCACAGCCCTGCCAGCATTTGTTATTGGTTGATTTCATGATAGCAGCCTTTCTTTCTGGAGTGAGGTGAAATCTCAGCGTTGTTTTCATTTGCATTTCTCAAATGACTAGAAATGTTAAACATTTTTTCATATGTTAATTTGCTATTTCTAGTTCTTTGTCTGAGAAATGTCTGTTCATTTCAGATGCCCATTTTCGGATTGGGTCCTTAAATGTGGGAGGTCTGATCTTTTTAAGTTCTTTATAGATTCGAGATAGTAGACCTTTGACTGAGGAACAACAGGAGAAGATTTTTTCCCACATTGTGGGTTGTCTTTTCGCACTGCTGGTGGTTTCTCTTTCTGTGCGGAAGCTTTTTAATACAAAGAGATCCCATTTGTTGACTGTTTGTGCTAGTTCATGGGCAACTGAGGTTTTATTCATAAAATCTTTTCCTACACCAATGTCTTCAAGAGTTCTACCTAACCTCTGTTCCAGCCAGTTCAGTGTTTCTATTTTAATATTTAGATCTTTAATCCATTTTGATTTTAGTTTAGTGCATGGAGAGAGATATAGGTCTAGATTTAATCTTTGGCAAGTTGAAGCCCAATTTTTCCAGCACCATTTCTTAAAGAGGCTATCTTTCCCCCAGTGAGGATGTTTGGCACCTTTATCAAAGATGAGATGGCTGAGCATGTCTGGAGTTGTTTCTGGATCTTCTAATCTGTTCCACTGGTCCTCAGGTCTGTTTCTTTGCCAGTACCATGCTGTTTTATCACAGTAGCTTTGTAGTATAGTTGCAAGTTGGGGATTGTTATACCCCCTGCCATATCTCTGTTACCGAGAATTGCTTTTGGTATTCTGGGTCTCTTCTTGTTCCAAATGAATTTTTGGATGGTTTTCTCAAGGTCTATGAAGTATCCTGCTGGGATCTCAATTGGAATTGCATTGAATCTATATAGTAGTTTTGGAAATATGGCCATTTTCACTATATTGATCCTTCCTACCCAGGAGCAGGGGATGTCTTTCCATTTCCTGATATCATCTTCAATCGCTCTTTTCAGAGTGCTACAGATTTCAGAGAAGCATTTGATTACTTTTGTTGGGATGATTCCTAGATATTTCAGGTTTTTTGGATGCAATTGTGAAAGGAATTATTTGCCGCATTTTTTTCTCAGTAAGTCTGTTGTTCAGGTAGAGGGAAGCTATTGATTTTTGTGTTGACCTTGTATCCAGCTACTTTAATGAATTTGGTTATTAAGTCTAGAAGACTTTTGGTGGAATTCTTGGGGTCTTCTATATAGAGTATCATATCATTTGTAAATAATGACAATTTCACTTCTTCATTACCTATCTTTATTCCTTTTATTTCTTTCTCTTGTCTCATTGCCATGGCTGATGTTTCCAAAACTATGTTGAACAGGAGTGGTGATAGTGGACATCTTTCTCTTGTTCCTGATTTCAGTGTGAAGGATATCAGTTTTTGACCATTTAGTATGATACTGGCTGTTGGCTTTTCATAGATGGCTTTTATCAGTTTTAGGTGAAGATCATCTATTCCAATTTTTGTAGGGTTTTTATCATAAATGCATGTTGAATTTTGTCAAATGCTTTTTCTGCTTCTACAGAGATAATCATGTGTTTTCTGTCCTTGGTTCTATTGATATAGTGTATTACATTGTTTGGTTTGCGCATGTGGAACCATCCCTGCATCCCTGGGATGAATCCCATTTGACCAGGGTGTATGATCTTCTTGATGATCTTCTGCATTCTATTTGCCAGTATCTTATCAAGGATTTTTGCATCTGTGTTCATTAGTGAGATTGGCCTGTAGTTCTCCTTTTCTGTTAGGTTTTTCTCTGCTTTAGGGATCAAGGTGATGCTTGCTTCCAGGAATGAATTGGAAGTATTGCTTCTTTTTCAATTTCATTGAATTGTTTAAACAGCAGTGGCAGTAGTTCCTCTCTAAATGTCTTGTAGAATTCAGCAGTGAAGCCATCAGGGCACAGGCTTTTATTAGTTGATAAGATTTTAATTACATTTTCAATTTTATTGGTTGATATTGGGTTGTTCAGAATTTTTAGTTCTTCTTCGTTCAACTTTAGTAATTCATATGTATCTAGGAATCTGCCCATTTCTTCTGTGTTTTCCATCTTATTGGCGTATAGGTTCTGGAAGTAGGTATTGATGATCCTCTGGATTTCTGCTGGGTCTATTGTAATTTCACCCT
>NW_004624911.1:492076-510179 GCF_000247695.1 Heterocephalus glaber
AAGAACCAAGAGAGACTATGTAAAGGTGCAAATTTCCAATGAGAAATGTAATTGTGTTGTATACCTACAATGTACCAATAAAAGAATTTAATAAAAGAAACAAAAAAAAGACAGAAGGGGGGACCTATTCAAACAAATGAAACAGTCATATTTTTAAAAGGAGAATAACAAAATGAGTTTTACAATTCCAAACTCCACCAATAGTAAAATAACAATACTACTACTACTACTACTGCTAATAATAATAATATTGTAGACACGCAAGTTAATTAGATATCTTGTAGGTCGTTAGACAGGGCCTCCCTTAAGGAGTCAACACAGCAAGGAGCCAACACAGCAAGGAGCCAACATGGAGAACATTTGAGGCACATTCAATGGTTAACATTATGAAAAGAAGAGGCACTACTGCCCCTCGAGATAGCAGTTATGGATATTCTAAATGGAAAATTACTTGTATGTGACTTATTTTCACATCTGACCCCATTTAGTCAATATTACCTGGGTGACTGTACATGTATTCTTATTGGTTGGTCATGGTTTTGTCCTACCTCATGCCCACCTTGTAAATTTCCATTGGGTTTTATAGTTTTATTCCACTTTGTACCCACCTCACCACATGGCTTTGCTATATAAAACATCTTTTAAAAGTAGGTGTGTGGGCAACCCACTTTCAGGTCCTCCTTCTGTCTCTCTTAGACAGAAACTTTCTTCCTCTCAATATATTTTTCCTACCCTTAATATCCGTTTTTCCTAGAATTTATTCTTCAATTTTAGAGAACACAAACTCATGTTTTGGATATCTAGTAGGTTTGGGAGTTACATCTTTTCCTTCTATATCAATAACAATACCAATAGAGGAGAAAAGATTATTAGGTAAATGAGGGAGAAAAGAAAAAAAGAAGCAAAAGGAAAAATATTATTCCTACATATTTCCAGATGAATGTTTTCTTACAGATTCTGCACTCTTTAACCTTACACATCACATTCCTCTTTGCCCCTCTTTATAATCTTTATGTTTGTGCAGAGATTTCACAGCTCAGTGGGTCCCCTGTGAATCACTGTTTGTGGCAACTGTACAAGCTGTCACAGCAGTCCAGAAAAGGCATGGAGCTTTGGATTCCAAGGCTCCTGGCATAGATTTCTGCAGATTGGGGGCCAACTCTCAGTACCTTATATATTTTCCAGTTTCCACTGGCCCACTCTGGACACCAGCTAGAGGCTCATGTCACCTTGGCATTCCTAGGGGAGGTGCAGGTGTCCCCCAGACTGATGTGAGGAGATTCTGGAAATTCCACTGAAGGTGTAGTGTTCTTAATGGTGTCTCTCAGGCATCAGGAGCATTGGGCAAAACAGTCCATCCCTTAACTCTTGCTGCTAACCAACAGAGAACTGTCCTATTGTGCAAGGCAAGGACTGTGTCTAGAACTCTGGCAAAATGCAGCATGGAAACTGCTATGCTTAGAGTGGGAGAAATGTGCCTGGTGCTTAACAGATTCTCTCACAGACCACAGGTACCAGGCAGAGGCTTGTGTGTGATTGGAGCTCCCTATGAAGAACCAGACTTCCAAGACTGGTTCTGGGTGTCAGATAGAGTCTCTAGCAGGTTTAGGATCAGAGTAAGGCAGTAAGAGCTGCATGTAGATTCAAGCAAAGCTAGGGTGCTGTGTATGAACTCAAACCAGAACAGTGTTAGCTCTGTGTGCTGGTAAAATGTTCCAGTTGGTGTGGGATAAAGTCCAGGCTTATTCCAATGACTTGGGCATGACCAGCATCCAATATTAAAGATTTTCAAGACAAGAAGTTATCACTTATTTATCTTCTCTAGGTCTGAGACTGGGCAGATGGGGAAGGAGCCTCTCACATCACTGAATACTCACCTCTAGTGTGTGCTGGCAAAAATGTTGCTGGGTTGCATCCTCTTCAGTGTTTGGAGGGGAAACAATAGGATGAAGGATCTTACGTACCCTCAAGTCTATCTTGTGAGGCTAGACTCTGATGCACTCCTTGGATTTTCCAGCTACTTGAGAAGTTCTCAAAATGACTTTTCCCATTGTGTATGAGGGTGAATGCCTGTGGTCCAGTGCTGTCAGGATATTTACTTTCTTTTTAACTCATTTGGATATGTTTTGTTCAATGTACAGGTCTTTTTTCAAATTTATTTTTGTATCAGGGTGTTATGGCTTGTATCTTGATGTGCCCCAAATGACTCATGCACTCATCGGTGAGGCTTTTCAGAGGTGGCTGGATTTAGAGTGTGTGAATGTGAATAAAGAATTTGATGCTGGGATTAAGGGTGGGTGTGGAAAATGGAAGGCCTACCTTGGGTTTGGGTGGCACCAATCAAAAGGCTTGTAGCCTGGATGGAATGTAAAGGGATAGAAAAAAGGCAGGCTTACTGCTGCTGCTACTGCTTGCTGTTTTGCTGTCTTCTGCCTGCTTTGCAGACATTCTTTATATGTTTAAGGAAGTTCTTTTTAATTTATAATTTATTTAGGATTCTTTTTCTTGCCTTTTCTGCATCAAAATGATCAGTTGTTTTTCTCCTATAAAGTGTTAAATTGCATGTATATATTTAAAAATATAAAACATCTTTAACGAGATAAAATTTGGTTGGTCATGATGTGTGTGCTCTTCCATACACTATATTATGTAGGACTTGGTTTATAATTACAGTGTTTATAATCACAGTTGAAACCATCTATTATTGAACTTTTTCTTACTATGCTTTTCTAAATTTCTTATGATTTCATCAGCATCACTATATAAGTTGAGCAATATTTCCCCTTGTTTTATTGTTTAGGAGAGTTTTCTTACTAGTAGAGAGATTAGATACTTGAAAGTTTTTACAAGTTGCTTGTAAAATTCTTTAGATCCAATGTTTAATTGGTAAATAATTGTAAATAACTACATTATTTTTGTTATATTTATTGGAATTTTCACCCTTTTTATTTCATCTTGAGTCAATTTTACAAATTTATATATTTCTAGGAAATTTTTCATTTCATATAACTTTTCAAATTTATTAAAATAAGAATCTTAATAAAATTCTGCAACTATTAGTATCACTTAGCACTCAGATGTGCAGTACTCCTACTAAAATTTATAAATAATCACAAGTGGAAAGTATCAAATTCAAACTTATTTAAAAAGACAGCACTCCATGACAAAGCTTATACATTTACAAGAACATTGTTTTAAAACCTTGGTACTTTAAGGAAGTTATAATCTCAAAACCCCCAAATTTCCAAATTGTTCTTTGAGCTTACAAGCAGATAAAAATGATTTAATGAATAAACATGTGATTTGTTAAGAAAAATCAAATTCAAATAAGTTGGTTAATTCACACTTAGATTGAAAATTTCGATTCTTTATGTCTATTTGACTTATAATGGGGGAGATGATAATACAGGAAAACTCTACCCTATTTAAATATGGCTTCTTAATTTTAAGAGTTGGCAGAGTTAATTAAAATCGCTTTCTCAGATCAAGTTTGTTGAGTCCATTTTTAGATAAATGGGGAAAGGGCATTTATTATTATTATTTTTTGCTTAAATACTTTTATTGGTACACTTTAGATATATGATATTTTTACATTAATCCTTGGGTGCTTATACCTGTACATGATGCATCTACCTTCTTATTTTTTCCCCATTACCTGTGTGCCCTTCATCCCCTCCACCCTTCCCTATTTACAAAGATTTTCTTTCCATGTTTTCCTTTTCTCATAATTTTTCCTTTTCCTTCTTCCCTTTCCCCTTCCCCTCCCATTTTCCCTACCCCTTTAGAAATTTTCTTCCTATTTCAAATTATCAATTATTCATTATATTCATTTTAATTCTTATTTACACTTTCAGTTTCTCACACTAGAGAAACTATTTGGTACTTACACATGTGTGTCCTATTTATTTCACTTAAGCTTATGGCCTCAATATGCATCCATTTAGCTATAAATGTCTCTAGTTTCTCATTCTTTATGGCTGAGTAGTACTCCATTTTATGAAAAAAAACACATCTTCTTTATCCAATTTCCAGTTGATGGGCACTTGGGCTGTTTCCAGGCTTTAGCTATTACAACCTGTGCCAGTATAAACATGGGTGCACATATATCTTTGTGGTATGATTCTTTTAATTCTTTCTGGAAGATACCCAGCAGGGGAAGAGTTGGATCAAATGGGACCTCTAGTCCTACTTCTTTAAGGTATCTCCATACTGATTTCCACAGTGGTTGAACAAGTGTGCACTCCCACCAACAATGGAGAAAGGTTCCTTTCTCCCCATACCCCCACCAGAATTTGTTATTGGTCGATTTCTTGATAGCATCCATGCCTTCTGGGGTGAGGTGGAACGTCAGCATTGTTTTCATCTGCATCTCTTGAATGATCAGTGATGTTGAACATTTTTTCATGTTTATTTGCTGCTTTTACTTTGCCTGAGAAATGTCTGCTCATTTCAGATGCCAATTTTTGAATTGGGTCTTTAAATTCAGGGGGCCTGATTTTTTCCTGTTCTTATACATTCTAGATAGTATTCCTTTGTCTGAGGTACAGGTGCTAAAATTATTTTCCCACATTGTAGGTTGTTTCCTAGCTCTGTTGGTGGTTTCTCTTACAGTACAGAAGCTTTTTAATAAGATCAGGTCCCAGTAGTTGATTCTTCATTCTAGTTCCCCAGCTACTGAGGTTTTGTTCATAAAGCCTCTTCCTATGCCAGTGTTTTCAAGAGTGCTACCTAACTTATCTTCCAGCAAGTTTAGTTGTTCAATTTTAATATTTAGATATTTCATCCCCTTTGATTTTAGTTTAGTGCATGGTGATAGGTGTATGGGTGTAGTTTTAGTTTTTGGCAGGTTGAAATCCAGTTTTCCCAACATCATTTATTAAATAGGCTATCTTTCCTCCGATGAGGATGGTTGGCTCCTTTGTCAAAGATGAGGTGGCTGAATATGTCTGGAGCTGTTTCTCCATCTTCTAATCTATTCCACAAATCCTCAGATCTGTTCCTTTGCCAGTACCATGATGTTTTTATCATAGTAGCTTTGTAGTACGTTTCAACTTTGGGATTGTGATACCCCCTGCCACTTCTCTGTTGCCTACAATTGTTTTGGCTATTCTAAGTTTCTTCTTGTTCCAAATGAATTTTTGGATTGTTTTCTCTAATTCTGTGAAGTATATTATTGGAATTTCAATCAGCATTGCATTAAATCTATATAGCAGTTTTGGAAGTATAGCCATTTTCACTATATTGGTTCTTCTTACCCAAGAACAAGGGATGTCTATCCATTTTCTTATATCTTCTTTGATATCTTTTTTCAGAGTGCTGTACTCTTCTTTATAGAATTTTTTGCTTTCTTTTTTAGATTGATTCCTAGATATTTCTTTTTTTAGATGCTATTGTAAAAGGAATTGTTTCTCTAATTTCTCTCTCAGTGAGTCTGTTATTTGTGTACAAGAAGGCTATTGTTTTTTGAGTGTTGATCTTGCATCCAGCTACCCTACAGAATCTGTTAATTAAGTCTAGAAGTTTCTTGGTGGAGATTTTTGGGTCTTCTATGTAAAGTATCATATCATCAGCAAATTATGACAGTTTAACTTCTACTTTTCCTATCTCTAATCCTTTTATTTCTTTCTCTTTTCTAATTGTTGTGGCTAATGTTTCCAAAACTATATTGAAAAGAAGTGGTGATAGTGGGCATCCTTGTTTTGTTCCTGATTTTAGCTTGAAAGTTTTCAGTTTTTGACCATTTAGTATGATGTTGGCTGTTGGTTTTTCATAAATAGTCTTACTCAGGTTGAGATAAAGACTTTCTATTCCAATTTTCTGTAGGGTTTTTATCATGAATACATGCTGGATTTTGTCGAATGCTTTTTCTGCATCTATTGAGATGATCATATGGTTTTTGTCCTTACTCTGTTAATATAGTTTATTACATTTATTGATTTATGAATGTTGAACCATCCCTGCATCCCTGGGATAAATCTGACTTGGTCAGGTTGTATGATCTTCTTGAGGACCCTCTGTTTTCTGCTTGTCCATAACTTGTTTAGGATTTTTGCATCTATGTTCATTATGGAGATTGGCCTCTAGTTCTCTTTTTGGGTTGGGTCTTTCCCTGGCTTTGGAATCAAAATAACACTTGCCTCAGGAATGACTTTGGAAGCCTTGCTTCCCTTTCAATTTCCTTGATGAGTTTAAAGAGTAATGGGGATAGTCTTCTTTAAATGTCTTGCAGAATTCAGAAGTGAAGCCATGAGGACCTGGGCTTTTCTTTTTGGTAAATTTTTTATTACATTTTCAATTTCACTCATTGTAATTGGGGTCTTTAGAATTTATGTATCTTCTTCATTTAACTTTAACAATTCGTATGTATCTAGGAATCTGTCCATTTCTTCTAAGTTTTTCCTTTTATTAGAGTACAGGTCCTTGAAGTAGGCATTGATGATCCTCTGTATTTCTGGTGCATCTGTTGTGACTTCAGCTTTTTCCTTCTTAATTGCATGGATTCGAGGCTTTTCTTTCATTTTTTTGATGAGGTTGTCTAAAGGTTTATCAATTTTATTTATTCTTTCGAAAAACCAACTCTTTGATTCATTGATTTTTTTGTATCATTCTCTTAGTCTCCATTACATTGAATTCTGCTCTCATCTTTATAATTTCCTCTCTTGTATGAGCTTTATATGCTCTTCTTTTTTTAGGCTCTTGAGGTTCAGCACTAAGTTTTTTATTTGAACTCTTCTATTTTCTTAATATGGGCATTTACTGCTATGAATTTCCCTCGTACAACTGCTTTCATTGTGTCCCATAGATTCTTGTATGTTATACTGGCATTATCATTTACTTGTAGAAACTAATTTCTTCTTTAATTTCTTCTGTGACCCATTGGTTGTTCAGGAGAGGGTTATTCAATGTCCATGTGTTTGTGGGGATTTTGCAGTTTCTTATGTTATTGACCTCCAATGTTACTGCACTATGGTCTGATAATATACATGGGGTAGCTTCAATTCTTTTAAATTTACTTAGACATGTGCTATGAGCTAGCATGTGGCCTGTTTTGGAAAATGACTGGTGTGCAGCCAAAAAGAATGTGTATTCTGATTTTGTGGGGTGTAACACTCTGTAAACATCTAGTAAGTCCATTTGTTCAATAGATTGGCTCAGTTCTAAAGTTTCATTGTTGATTTTTTGTCTACATGATCTAATTGTGCTAGTGGGGTTGATGTCCCCCACTACAATTGTATTAGTGCTTATTTGGTTTTTTATGCCCATTAATATTTATTTTGTATACTTGGGGGCATTCATATTTGGTGCATATATATTTATGATTGTCATCTCTTCCCCTTGAATTGTTCCCTTCACAAGGATGTAGTGACCATCTTTGGCTCTCTTAATGAGTTTTGGTTTGAAATCTATTTTGTTTGCAAATAAGATTGGTACCCCTGCTTTTCTCTGGGTTCCTGTCATGTGGAAAACTGTTTTCCATCCTTTTGCTTTCAGTCTATGAATTTCTTTTTGAGTTAGATGTGTTTCCTGTATACAGCATATTGTTTGACTTTTCTTCTTAAACAATTCTGTCAGTCTGTTTCTTTTGATTCGTGAATTGAGGCCATTAAGATAGATGGTAATAGTTGATAGATATTGACTCATCCTTGTCATTATGTTTTACTGTTGTTGGCTCTTTTATTTCTCATCTTCCCCCTTTCTCTTTACTTTCTAGCCTTGCTTGGTGTCTTCCATCTGTTGGGACTCATGGAGTTGTGACCTTCATTGTCTTTTACTAGGATATTGCTTAGAATTGTCTGAAGTGATGGTTTAGTGTTCGTGAAATTTCTCAGGTGTTCTTTGTCATGGAAGTCTCTAATTTCCCCATCAATTTTGAAAGATAATTTTTCAGGATACAGCAGTCTAGGTTGGAATGTATTTTCTTTTAGAGCTTGAAATTCTTCACTCTAGGGTCTCCTTAACTTGAGGGTTTTTATGGATAAGTCTGCTGTGATTGTGATGGGCTTTCCTTTGTAGGTGATTTTTTTTTTTCTCTAACTGCTTTTGGGATTTTGTTCTTCTACTGGGTTTCTGGGATCTTGACTATTATATGTCTATGTGTGGATTTTTTTGATCATGGCTAGTTGGAGTTCTATATGCCTCACTTATCTGTATGTCCAATTGTCTACCTCTGTCTGGGAAGTTTTCTACTACTACTTCTGTGAAAAGCTTTTTCACATCAATTGTACTTTCTCCTGCTTTTTCATGGACTCCTATCAGTCTTATGTTCTTCTTTGCATCATCTAGCAGCTGCTGGATTGATTTCTCATGGTCCCTTACTATTTTTAAGAAATCTCTGTTTTCATGGACACTAAGTTCAATAGTGTCTTCTATATCTGATACTCTATCTTCACATTCCCGTAATCTACTGTGAATGCTTTCAGTGGAGTTTTTAATCTCCTGGATATCTGTTTGAATCTGTTTCATGGATTCCATTTATTTCTTATGCTGTGCATTCATGGCTTCGAGTATGCTTCTGACCTCATCTTTTTAAAAGCTTTTTTCTGTTCTAGAGCCTCTAATCATGTCTTTCACTCTGTTCACCATCTCTGTATTTATCTGGGAGATTATTTCTGCTTTGAATTTTTCTAGAGCCTCATTCATCTGTTTTGTTACTTCCTGTGCTATCACTTCAGGGTGTGCAGGTGGTTGATTATCAGACTTTTCCACTTCGTTTCCCCCAGAATTTGCCTTTTGTGGGGTGGAGGTCTGAGTTTGTGCCTTATTTAAATATCTTCTCATTTTTGTTTTTGGTACTTTCCTTGGTTTAATTACTTGATTAATACTTCAAAATTGCTTATTGTAAGTATCTTTGTTGCTTGTGTTTAGAACCCTTGTGGAATGATTGCTTTTCAGAGGTTTCTTCCTGATATAGCTGTTCTTTAGGTGTTGAGTCTCTAATGACTCTGAGCCTGTTTCATTTTCATTATAACAGGTATGAAACCACAACACCTTAGCCCAAATGATACAATCAGCAACACCATAGCATCAGGCACAACTTAGAAAATGACAATTTGTGGCCGTTATTAATCTATCACCTTTAACTGTGTGAATTAAATCAAAATGAAGGACCAACCAAACATATGTTTACAGTGAATAAACT
The DNA here is from genome assembly GCF_000247695.1 of Heterocephalus glaber. The sequence continues at coordinate 501,216 of NW_004624911.1, forward strand.
CTTCAGTATGACAACTTTACACTTAGGGATTGGGAGTTAGAAGGAATTGTGGAGGGAGGGATAGATAGGTATAGGAATAAGGGAATGTTAGCAGTGAGGCCAGAAGACACAGGAAGATCATGCAACCTCTAAGAAACTGTTGAAGAGAAGAGAAAAAGGCAGAATGAGATAACAAAGACATGAAAAGAACAGCCTAACAGTAATGGGGAGGTTAGATACTGTATTTACTTTCCTTGGAACTAATGATAATCAAGAGAAGGAAAAAGAGAAGAAAAGAAAAATGAAGAAGAAATCTGAATTAGGTCCAGAGCAGGAACAAAAAGGGAGATGAAGAACAATGTGGGACAGCAAGAGAATGAGAGAAAGAAAAAAGAAAAGAAAGAAAAAAAGAAGAGAAAAATAAAATTTGAAAAGAGTAGAAAGAAATAAAGATTAAAAATTAAAAATAAGAGAAATAAAAATTTTCAAATAACAAAAAATATAAATGAAGGGTCTCCTTCAGGGTGTGTCTCTGCTGTCACAATAGACAATGTGGGCAGCAGTGTGCAGATATAAGTCAGTGATTCTCAGCAAGCCAGTTGCAGACCTGTGAGGTTCAGGCTGATTTCTGGCTGCTAGTCCCAAGTTGAGTTCCCTGTCCTCCTGAATGGTTGAACTCTGCAAGGTTCTACTGCAGGTTCCAGCTGCCCTTCTCCTGAAGATAATCCAGGTTCTGATGGGAGGTGATGATCCTTCCAACTTACCAAGTATGGTGGTCTGGCATGCCTTTATTTCAGAGATTCTCTTCACTCTTCCAGTGGGCTTCATTTTTCATCTAGGAGCCTGAGAGAGGCCCTCTTTCTGTTGCTCACTTCTGCTCTATCTTCTGGAGCTCAGGACAATGGCCTTTATGACCCCCTCTGCCTCTGTAGTGTGGAACCAAGTAGCAGCACAGCCAGGAGTTCACAGGTGGGGGGGTGCATGGGGAGGCGGGCTGGGCCCTGCAGGCCCCTGCAGCTAAGCTGGTCATGGTGGGTGGAGCATGGGATCAGAGCGGGGGCTCCACACTGCTGGGGTCCTCACCATGCACCTGCTGGTTGCAGTGGCAAAAGGGCATGTAAAGCCTACATTTTTAAAGACTTTGCTGGGACTAATGTCAGCAAACATTTTAATATTGTAGTTTTATATTTGCAACTCAAGCTTTTCGAGATATATTCTTAGGTCTTCTTTAACATATGGGCTGCAAAATATAACTGCCACTATATAATAATGTGAGTTAAAGAACATAGAGTCCTCATGTATACTTTAGAACATACTTTTCTGTTAGTCCTTTAAGGACAGACTTTCAGTATCTTAAGTGAAATAAATCAGTGACACAAATTTAAATATTGCATTGTTTATCTTGTGTGAGAAACCCAAAGTACAAAGAAGGAGCAAAATAGAGGATTGATATTAGGAAGTAGGTAGAACTTTTTCAAATGAGAAGGGAAACAAGAGAAAGAGGGGAGGGTAAAGGGATTTTTAAAAACTAGAATTGAAGTAAAATAATGAAAATATAGCTTTTCCAAATGAAGAGAGAAAGAACGGTTGGATAGAGAAGGCGAAGAAGACCAAAAAAATTAAGATGTGTTATGCACATGTAGATCTCCTATGATAAATATGATCGTTATGTATTGCAGACAGTACTAATAAAAATAAATAAATATTATCACAGTAGTGCCTGATTGCTTGATTATAATAATCTCATGCTAAGCACAGGATTGGTTACTTTTTACTTTGTACATATAAGTGGGCTATGTAAAATTTGTTATCAGATGAAGATCTTGGTGTTTCAATTATGGATTAAAATGCTCTCAGTTTAACTTTTATTACCCACATTATAACCTGCAGGGTGTGTAGATGAAAGATTTTTATCAGCTAGCTATATGAAAAGATAATCATTGTAAAAATTTATGTGATCCAAAATGAGTGAATGTAAAAGACCAGCTACCCCTCAAGTAGAAATTCTTCAGACCTATGAAAAGGACAATATTAATTAAAAAATTGTATTTACTTACAAGCATTTAGAATGTTAATAAAATAGCTGCAACTTTTTTCAATCACAGAGTGTAATTCACTTAATAGAACAACAATTACTTTGTATAATCTTCATCAGATACAAATTAAAATGAAAAAACCTGTACTATATCCACATATAGCTAATTTGTGTTGTGTACCAACAAGAACTTGCTTCAAATTTCCATGCCAATTTTCAGACTCCACACTGTACCAGGAAATGTTAATGACTAATGAAGATACAACCAGGACAGAGTTATCTAAAGAAATCTTTGGTAATGTGATAACTATAAAGAAAAATCCACTGTATGGTTTAAAAACAAATCTTACAGCTTTCCTTTTCAGGTTTTGTCATTAAAATAAGAATGATATATACAGTTGAGTTAAATGTATTAGAGAAAAGAAAAATGTGAGCTAGAACCAACTCCATCATCATCTTCTTCATTCTCTAGCCATTTCATCTCCCTCTACCTCATCTTCATTTTGTCTTCTTCATCTTCCTTTTCTTTCTTCTTTGTCTTGCTATTTTCTTTCCTTTTCATTAGATGTGACATCTCACTTTATTGCTACATCAGGCTTTCATTTAGCTTGGAGGCAGCAGTATTCTTTTGGCATTGTTCCTTTGGTTTAGTAGCTATTTTTTCAAAAGGTACTTTTCCATCTGCAGCAGGATTATTCCACATCCCTCACAGTTTCTTTGCAAAACCATCACTGGATAGGATGGAATGTTCTATTTTCATTTTTGGCCAACACTTGACTAGAACAAGAAGACTAAAAGAGGCCTTCTGGGTGCATTGGGGTACTTGAACTTTATTATCCTGTCCCTTTAGGAGGGATATGTGTTCTCATTCCTCTTTATAAGGGGCCTTGTTTGTCTTGTCAAGCCTTCACATTTTCTATTTTCTTTAGCCGACATGGTCTTACACTTCTTTGAGAACTTCTTAGAAAATTCTGAGAAGCTGGTGGAAGCATTTGGGTGCTTCTTCTTTTGCTCCTCATAGTAAATTTGCACAAAGAATGCATATGATTATGTTTTGCCTCTCATCTTCTTATGATCACGTTTGGCAGTATTTACATGTTTTTTTCACAATGAGGCACAGAATAGCCCATTGCCCTAAAGGCTGCCACTTGTTCCAGTGCTGTCTCTTTAGAGCTTGATATGCTGTAAGCGTTATGACAGTGAGAGCCAACATAAGGATTTTTTTCATAAATTTGTCTAATAACTTTGTAATATCTACTTTACCTATGATCATGCTTTATTTCTCATTTGTAGTGCATATTCAATTTGTAGTATATATTCAATCTTTTTGAAGAATTATCTTGCTAGAAGCTTTTTTATTAATGTGTTTATATTTGAGTACTGTTTTTAATGTTTACATATCTCAGTGACATGCTTACTATGGCTGACATCTGCTAAGGTCTATTATTAGCTAGAGGCTAACAGATTCCATTCAGGAAAAAGTGAGTCCATTTTTACTGAGCTTAAAAGATTGGCTTACAAATATTACAGCTTATGATTTTAGGTTTTGTCTTGAAATCTTACTGAAATTGCTCCTCTTATTATTTGTATCCTCCAAGGATTAAATGTGAGCAGCAATAGGATTTTTCACTTTAGCTCCACTAAAATAAAGTGAAATAGAAAGTGTATGTTATTAGTACATATGTACTGCAGTCTTCTAGAAGTAAATATATTCATTGCATTTCCATTTCAGTGCACAGTATATATGATGATTGTTCACTTACAATATTAACATAAACATATCAACCCAATTTGCTGTATTTCTTCAACTTATTAAGTGTCAGACTAGAAATCTAAATAATACCATTTTGACAATTTGGGAGGCTGGTAACTATAAGTAGATTGGAAAAATGAAAAACAGGAAAACTAGACTTGGAAAACTCATTTCGCTGTATTAGTATTGTGGTATTGGAGACTGAACTAGGGGAATTATCACTGAGCAACATCCCAGGATTTTTAAAATTTTGAAATAAAGTGTTGTAAATCACTAAATTGTCTAGACTGACCTTGAATGTGTGATCCTCTTGCCTCAGTTTCCAAGAGATCTGTGATTATAGACATCGGCCAATATTCTCTTCTTAAAACTGCATTCTTATTAAATAATGAAATCATTGCTACTTTGAAAGAAGCAATGACAGAGAACACTGTAAATACTGCTTCTCTGAAGCACATCAGAATAATTCTTTATAAGAAAAACACATGCCATTTCTGTTAATGAAGATATCATGTTCTCATGATACACTTTTTAAAATTTAGGCTCTCTTTATCAGGGATTAAATTTAAAAATAATGATAGGTCCTAATCAAGCAAATAAAAGGGTTCATATTTAGATGCATTAAATGCTACATACATGCTCTAAAGAATACTCAATGTACCATCTGAGAGTTGGGGAGGAGGTGTGGGAAATATCTGTTTTATTTTGCCTAAAATTGTCCCGGTTAACTCTAAATTGGCAATAGAAAAATAAAATCTATACAATAGTGTTTTGGTAATGCTTGTCTGCAAGAGCATCTAACTGTATTTTATGTTTAACAATTTTTATTGTTTCTTAAATATAGAGCTTATAAAAGATAGTTGTTATTAGTTGGAAATCAGCAGCATAAATATAGTCAAAAACATCTAGCATAGAATGTTTTATTTATCTTATTTTCCCCTATAAACCACTCTTTTTCTATATTTTCACCAATAAACCACTCTTTTGTAACAGAGTGCAACTCTATTAAACAAGATTGCTACATATCTGAAATGATCAAATTCTAGGTGATACTTTAGTTTGGAAAAAATCATTGACCTTTTGATATTTATAGATGATCAAACCAATATGTTGTAGGTCATTTGCACCAAAGATGAAGTGTTTAAGGCAATGGTAAAAGATAGATTTAACCAAGACCAAGGGAAATTTAGAATGTACTGTTTCAAAGTGCTTTTTTAAAAAAACTGAAACCTATACTTGTAGCAACAGATTTTGGAACACATACTAAGCACTAAGCCTGTGTTAACTACTTTATATGTAGTTTTTCTTTCATTTCCTACAATAACCCAGTGGGGTAAGGAAAATTATCATTGCTATTTTAAATATGGGGAAGATGAGGCATTCTGATGGTTAAAATATTAGTAAGGGTTTCCAAGAAGATTGTTTGAATGCAGAGCACCTACAAATAATTTTATCCTGATGTACCCAACTAAAGTTTATTTCTTATTCACATTACATGTCCTGTACAAGTCAGAACAAATTTTAATACTTTAAAAGTAGTACATGTAGCAAAAGTGTAGAGAATTTCAGTGATCTAATGATGAAATATGCCTAATTGAACCACTTGGAACTGTGCAGAACTTCTTGAGGATGGCCTCTGCCTAATGTGAATATAGGAACATTAAATTGTATCCAAGAGAAACTGAAAGTTAGGAAGTTATGAAATTCAACAGCTCTGACATCAGTAAAACAGAAGTGCAGTTTTCATTCACCAAGCTGTGTCTCATGCTTCTTTGGCTAGAGCAATGTATATTTAATTAGCGTCCTCTCACCTTCAGAATAGTTACACATTTTTCTACTTGACAGTTTCTGAAACCAAAAGAATATCCTTGAGAAAAAAGTTTGGCCTATTGATTACTAAGCATATTATTTGACCTGGTGTTCAATCATTCTGAAGAAAAAATTGGGAATATTGAAAGACAATGGGGCAAAAAGCCGGTTTAACTGACAGTGCCAGGTCAGTCAAAACTATTGAACAGTTCCTATTAGATTAGATTAGCTTTATCTTGGCTAGCTAAAGCTGGCATCCTGACAAATTAGTTTATATCTGTATAGAAAAGAAGAGTAAGAAATAGCAGATTCACATTTGGGGGCTTAGTGAAAGTCACATAACAAGATCAATATGAATACGCCCATCACATAACTATATTTGTTGAATGTCAATATATTGGGTGCTCAGCTTCAATATTCTTCCTAATGAAAGTTATTTTATTATTTCTTTTTTATTATTCATTAAGTTTATTGGTACATTTTAGGTATAAAATATGATGACATTCATCATTGGAAATTTGTACATATACATGATACCTCTTGGTTCTTAGTTTTCCTCCATTCCCCTGCCCTCTTTTCTACCCTTCCATGTGTCCCTATTTACAAAGATTTTGTTTCTGTTTTTTCCTTCTTTTCTCGTATATTCACTTTCCCTACTTTCCTTTTACCTATGCCTTCACTTCCCCTTCCCCTTCCCCTTTGGACCATTTCTCAGACCATCTCTCACAGTTTCTCACACCAGAGAAACAATTCAGTATTTAAATATGTGTGTGCTATTTATTTCATTTAAGAGTATAGCCTCAATTGGCATCCATTTAGCTAGAAATGTCTCTAGTTTATCATCTTTATGTCTTAGTAGTACTCCATTTTACTTTAAAAAATAATATCTTCTTTATCCAGTCACCAGTGGATGGGCATTTAAGCTATATAAAAGATTTAGCTATTACAAACTATACCTCTATAAACATGCATGCACATATATCACTGCGGTATGATGCCTTTAAATCTTTTGGGAAGATACCAATCGGGGGAAGGCCTGGGTCAAATGGTACCTCTAATCCTAATTTTTGAGGTATCATCATACTGATTTCCACAGTGGTTGCATCAGTCTACACTCTCACCTACAGTGGAGAAGGTTATAGGTTTCCCCTATAACCCTGCCAGCATTTGTTATTGATGATTTCTTGATAGCAGATATTCATTCTGGAGTGAAGTGTAATCACAGGATTGTTTTCATTTGTATCTCTCAGATCACCCGTGATTTTGAGCATTTTTTCATATATTTATTTGCTGTTTCTAATTCTTTGTCTGAGAAATGTCTGTTCATTTCAGATGCCCATTTTTGGATTGGCTCTTTAAATTTGGGAGGTCTGATTTTTAAAAATACTTTATATATTCTAGATAGTAGACCTTTGTCTGAGGTATAGCTGGTAAAAATTTTTTCCCACATTGTTGGTTGTCTCTTCACTCTGTTGGTGGTTTCTCTTGTGCAGAAGCTTTTTACTGAGATCCCAGTTGTTGATTGTTTGTGCTAGTTCATATGCGACTGAAGTTTGGTTCATGAAGTCTTTTCCTACATCACTGTCTGGAAGACTTCTACCTAATCTCTCTTCCAGCAGGTTTAGTATTTCTATTTTAATTTGTAGATCTTTGATCCAGTTTAATTTTAGTTTACTGCATGTTGAGAGATATGTCTAGTTTTAGTCTTTGGCAAATTAAAACTTAATTTTTCCAGCACCATTTATTAAAGAGGATATCTTTCCTCCAGTGAGGGTGTTTGGCTCCTCTGTCAAAGATGGAGTGGCTGATTATGTCTGGAGTTTTTTCTGCATCTTCTAATCTGTTCCATTGATCCTCAGGTCTGTTTCTTTGCCAGTACAATGCTGCTTTCTTTTATCACAATAGCTTTGTAGTATAGTTTCAAGTTGGAGATTGTGATACCCCCAGCCTTGTCTTTGTTACCTAGATTTGCTTTTTCTATTCCAGGTCTTTTCTGGTTCCAAATGAATTTTTGTATTATTTTTTCTCATTCTGTGAAATATGCTATTGGAATTTCATTTGGGATTGCATTGAATATATATAGCAATTTTGAAAGTGTGGCCATTTTCACTATATTTGTTCTTCCTAACCAGGAGCAAAGGATGTCTTTCCATTCTCTGATATGTTCTTTGCTCTCTTTTTTCAGAGTGCTATAGTTTTCAAAGTAGAGTTCTTGTATTTCATTGCTTAGATTGATTCCTAGGTATTTCATGCTTTTTGATGCTATTGTAAAGGGATTTTGTTTTTCCATTTCCTCTTGATGAGTCTGTTGTTCGTGTACAGGAAGAATATTGATTTTTTTTGTGTTGACTTTGTATCTGGCTACTCTACTGAATATGCTTATTAAGCTAGAAATCTTTTGGTGGAGTTTTGGGGGTCTTCTATATAGAGTACCATGTCATCTGCAAATAATGAGAATTTAACTTAATTTTCTATCTTTATTCTTTTTCTTTCTCTTGCTTAATTGCTGTGGCTAATATTTCCAGAACTATATTAAACAGGAGTCATAATAGCAGACATCCTTGTTTTGTTCCTGATATTAGCATTCAGGGTTTCAGTTTTTGAAAATTTAGAATGATCTTGGATATTGGTTTATCATATATGGCTTTTTATCAGGTTGAGATAAAGACCATCTACTTCAATTTTCTGTAGGATTTTTTTTTTCATGAATGGGTGTTGGATTTTGTTGAATGCTCTTTCTGCATCTATTGAGATGATCATATGGTTTTTCTCCTTGGCTCTGTTAATATAGTCTATTACATTGATTGATTTGTGTATGTTGAACCAACTCTGCATTCCTCGGATGAATCTTTCTAGGTCAGGGTGCATGATCTTCTTGATCATGCATTCTGTTTTCTTTTTGTTGGTACTAGGGATAGAACTTGAGACCTTGTGCTTGCAGAGCAGGCAGTGGAACCACTGTGCTAAATCCCCAGCCTGATCATGCATTCTGTTTGCCAATATTGTATTAAGGATTTTTGCATCTATGTTCATTAGGGAGATTGGCCAATTGTTCTCTTTCTCAGTTGGCTCTTTCTCTGCTTTGGTGATCAAGGTGATGCTTGCTTTCAGGAATGAATTCAGGAGTATTGGTTCTCTTTTAATTTCATTGAAGAGTTTAAAGAGTAATGGGAATAGTTCTCTAAATATCTTGTAGAATTCAGCAGTGAAGCCATTAGGACTGGACTTTTCTTTGTTGGTAAGTTTTAATTACCTTTTCAATTTCATTGATTGATATTGGGCTGTTTGGAATTTTAAATCTTCTTGGTTCAACTTTGCTAATTCACATGTATCTAGAAATCTGTCTATTTCTTCTGTGTTTTCCATCTTATTGGCATATAGGTTCTCA
>NW_004624911.1:554287-568485 GCF_000247695.1 Heterocephalus glaber
GTCCTGGAGAATCACAGCATCACTGGATCCCTGAAGTCTCAGTTGTGACCGGAGGCCAAACTGGAGTTATTCTGTAGCTGGGCTGTAGGCAAGAGGACTAGGCTAACCAAATGATTTATCCCTAGAATTATGTAGCATTGCTCCCAACAATACTCTGCTCTTTCGAAGGAATTCTCTATATACAACCCATTTTTTTTTAAAGATTGTAATAAAATATAAGATTTGTCTTTCTGTAACTGGCTCATTTCACTTAGAATAATTTATTCAAATTTCAACCATGTTGTGGCAAGTGACAAAATTTCCTTTATTAAAAGTAGTGAACAAAATTCTTTTATAGACACACACACATGCAAACACATGTTGCACATTTTATCAGTACATCTCTTGATGGACATTTGGGTTGCTTTCACCTTTTGGCTATTCAATTACAGTTCAATTATTTATTTTGGTACTCATAATGTTCATTTTGACCACTGAAGTCATTTCAGTAGCTCCTGTGTCAATTTCACATACTCCTATTGTACAAAATTTTTCTTTATTCTTTCTGGTACTATCATATCAGATGCTCTAAGCTCTATATTTTCCCTTTGTCAGTCAGAAATTCTCCAAGGACCCTTGTTCCTTCTGTTGGGAAAGAGACTTAGAAATTACAATCTGGGTACTAGGTGTGCTCATTACTTCAAGGACTTCTGAGTGGATTAAAGCTTAGAAATATACATTTATATCAACCTCTATATACATATGTATCTGTAATTATTTCAATATCTATTAATCAGCATTTCTATTAAGCAGAACATAATTTCACACTGATGTCTTTTACTCTATTCCAGTCTCACATGATTCATTGTGGCTCTTCTATAACTTTTTGCTACAGTTTTGAAAGCCTCAACTGCACCATACAATATTCATTTACTTGTTTGTGCAATCCCTATACATAAATATAATACTTCAAATTCGTTAACACATGCTCCTGAGGGAAAGAAGTTTAGAACTACAATACAATTTTGTATGGCTTGCTTTTAGTCTTACAGTCTTCACTCAATTTACAAGTTCCCCACACCTGTCTCCCAGAGGTAGATTCATATATTTGTTAATGCATTTAGATTAGTTATATTTATTTGTTTCTTGAGCTAGGATCTCCCTTTGTAGTTCAGGCTGGCCCTGAACTCACTATGTAGCCCAGGCTGGCCTCAAACTCTTGGTGATCCTCTGATTCAGCCTCTTGAGTGTTGGGATTACAGGCATGCAACACCATGCCTGGCTCTTTTAGATAGTTTGGTCACATTTTGCATTTCATCCTGGGACTTTTTGTTGTGTTTTAAAAATTATTTTATTAGTATATATTTGCAATGCATAATAAATACATTTATTGTGGGGAATTGTTACATATGCATTTCACATCTCAATCCTCTTAACTTCTCCTTCCTCACCCTTCCTTTCCATCTCCCCCAATTCCCAGATTCCCTTCCCCTTCTCCAAGTTTTGATAAATGATAGTATACATTAATGTATTTGTGCTATAAATTTCTGAGTTTCAATAAATATATAGTATTGTATATTCACCAGTATAATTTCATATAAAGTGGCTTAATTCTTTGGTTTATAATTTTAAATAACTTATCAAATAATATTATTCTTTTCTCTCAAGTCTTGATGGGATTTATAAAATGCAACACCTAGTGCCCTGAGTGTTTCTGTGGAGATGCTACTTATGTAACTGATGATGAAAATACGACATTTATATGTTAGCATATCAAAACATCCTTCACATACATTGTTTTAAATGATTCTTAATACATATATGAGAGGAAGGTAGAGCAAGTATTATTTATTTATTTATTATTATTATTTTTTGTACCGGGGATTGAACTCAGGACGTTGCACTTGTGAGGCAGGTGCCAGAACCACTGAGCTAAATCCCTGGCCCTAGAGCAAGTATTAATATCTTATTTACATAGAAAGGAAAAACGAGTTTAAAACATGTTAGAGAAATTTTCAAAATCATAGAGGCCAAGAGTAAATTCAGGTGTTCTAGAATCAAGACTAGGGTTCTTTTCACTGTATCATACTCCCCTATTTTAGTAAAATATTTGTGAAGTGTTTTTGCAAAGAGTTTTCTGTCTCCTTTTGCTATTGTTTGATATAGTACCATCTAGTTGATAGATAATGTAGCCATTATGTTCTCAGAGATTTGGTTTCTGTGATTTCATCTACTAACAAGTCTCTACACTATAAACAGTTGTACATAAGAAGAATTTTAAGTAGGTCAAACTCAAACACTACATTTTGAAAATCAAGCTCTAAACAATTAATGAGTTTCTGATGCAAAGGGGATATGTTATCTACTTGTTAGAACAGTTTCAAATATTATACTAATGCTTTGCCCTTTGTGATACAATCTTTTTGGAATCTGATTGGAGTCGAAAATTACAACAAAGTCAACACTGAAACTGACATGAACTAGAGTAAAAAAAGGATGAGATTTAAAAAACAATAACAAAATTAGAAAATAAAAACATGAATTTCCAGTGCTATAGAAAAGATAATGCTTTTAAGATTGAATGTGAAAATAGCATCCCATGTTTTTACACTTTTCTACTTTCTCTTATGACTTTTGGCAAGTGCAACACTCACTATTGATGGTTACTGAATTTTTCTGAATTTTTTTTTCATGTAACTGGCAAGATTGCATTTTATTTGACCATGGATTATGAGTTGAAGTATCATATCCACCTTCTGGCCCAAAATTTATTTATTTTATTTTTTTCCCAGTACCAGGGATCAAACTCAGGACTTTGCACTTGGCAGGCGGGAGCGGCAACTCTGAGCTACATCCCCAGCCCATGGACCCAAAATTTAAATGCTCTATGAAACCCTATTTTGTAACATAGTGAATAGCAAAACTCGAGACAGTGACTGCTCTGTGAACTTCAATCTCTTCAGTAATTATGGGGAGAAATTTCTCCCTACAGACTCATGATGGTCATGTTGCATAACAAATAAATAAGCATTTGCTGTTGAAAGCCAATGTTCCTGCACCATAATCTATCAGAGCTCCTTGCAGTGGGTTCTGATCTCCTACTCAGTGCTATGGTGCAAGGTTTAAAGAAAAACTCAAAGACAGAATTAAAGAGGCAGAGAAATGGTTAGCCAGGACAGCCCATGCTGAGCAATGAACAAAAGACACTGGCCAGTCCAAGCCACTGATATTTATTGATGACATCATAGTCAAGTGGTGAGGGGACAAGTAGTTGCTATGAACACATTACTGATTCAGCCAAGGCTTGTAAAGAAAAAGACAAAGCATTATTGAATTAGGAACAGAACAGACAAAATATAGGGTTGTAGTTAGCAAATAACTTTGTCCTTCTAGTTAAGAAGGTTTTAATTGTGGGAATGTAATTTGGATGTTAGTAATCCTGCCCTCAGCTACTGTGTTATCTCACATTGTGGTCCATAGCTTCACAGGCCATCTCTGTGGTCTCTGCTGTGGCCATTAGTGGAGAGGTTGTGGTAACCTCTGCGCCACTGCAATGATTCTATGAGTCATATAGGCTTCAGTCAGACTCACTTCTTAAAATAAGCCAATTGAGGGGTTAACTCTACAGCCTGTACTGCTTACAGCCTTCTTTGGGTATAATCAATGAGGCAATCTCCCACAATAATATATAATCTAGGTGATTTTGATAACACACATGCAAGCAACATACAATTCATTTTCAGGATATGCTTATTCATTCATTCAACATATTACTTATTTGTCATCCAACAAATCACAAAGCTCAAAAAAGACATGGTTGCTGTTCTCAAACAGCTCATAATATAGTGGGGGATACATCCAAGTAAACAAGTAAATATAATTTAACATGAAAAGAAATACAAGGCTCTGTATGCAAAGTGCTATGAAAGTACAGGTTAGAGAACAATCAACTGCCTAGGTAGAGATAAAGAAAATCTCAGAAAACATATCATTTATATTGTGTCTTGAAAGAAAAATTGAATTTTCCCAGTAGACATAGCTGGGAAAAAATCTTTCAAATCAGATCAAGTATTTCATGTGAAAGACATTAAATATCATGTAATAAGAAGAAAAAAATCAGGTATTTTTCCTTCAAGCCATATTTTCCTTTAAGACATATTAACAGTTTTGTAATTCAAAGTAAGAAATTATATTCATATTTTGACTGACTTGCAAGATAAAACACCTGGTGGTGATTATACATATATAACCATTACTAATACAAAAATCCAAAACCAAAAATGCTGCAAAATGCAAATTTTTGAGTTTCAATTTGAAATCAATTTTAAAATTCTTTATCTGGGTTCACCTGATTCATTGTAGTCAAAATACAGACACAATGAAATGTTATATGAAATATCTTCAGGATATGTGCATGAGGTCTACGTAGAACATAAATAAATTTCACATTTAGGCTTGTGTCCCATATCCAAGATATCTCATTATTCACAGTATATGCAAGTATTTCAAGATCTGACATTCAAAACATTTCTTATCCTAAGCATTTTGGTTGAGGGATACTTCACGAGTGTAATTCAATTATATGCATGCTTCACACATATATACCAGAGAAAGCAATTTAATATTTGTGACACTCAAGTGAAAAGCAGATGTGTGATTATTTGATTCAAAATTCTCTCCACTTTACTTCAATCTCTCGAATGTCAAATAAAAACTCCCTTTTTGTTCATCTTTATATTAATTGCCATTGCTTTGCAGGGTTAGCCCACAATAGGTACATGTACAATAACTGTCAAATGAACAAGCCTTTGTTATCCTTAATTAAATATATCATCAAATTTCACTGCTAGTTTATGGGATCTTCAAAGCCCTTTGAGTCTTGTGCTTCAAATGAATTTACAAAATATGTATGTTCTGCTTCAACTTCCATACTTAACTTACAGAAAAACCTTCATTAGTTCCTCAGTGAACTTTTTTTGTGGTTTACCTCATGTAATATGTCAAGAAATGAAACTAAGGGCTGGGGATTTAGCTCAGTGGTGCTGTGCCTGCCTCAAAAGTACAAGGTCCTGAGTTTGATCCCCTGTACCAGAAAAAAATAAATAAAACTAAATATTTTGACTATTTGCTAATTCTGATAGTAAACATTTATGTTTTTCAAGAAAATAGTTTGTATTGAATTTGATAAACCAATCTAGACAACTGAAATTTTTAAAAAAACACAAGTGACCATGCCTCACAAATGTGTATTTCTCACCCTCTGCTTAGTCTTAACCACATTTTAATAAAGTATATTTCTTCCTCACACTGTTGTGAACTTTGGCTCACTTTACTCCTGTACAAAAACTAAAATGCAGAACATCCCCATTATCATTGTGTGATGCATGATTATTATGTATCAACTTGGTTGGGTCACTGTGCCCAGATATTTGGTCAAAGAGTCTGGTGTTTCTGTAAATGTGTTTTTAAAATGAATTTAATATTTAAATTGGTGTACTTAGAGTAAAGCAGATTATTTTCTATAATGTGTTTGAGGCTAATACAATCATTTGGTGGTCTTAGTAGAATGAAGACAGACTTGTCCAGAGAAAGAAAGAATTTTGTCAGTAGCCCTTTGAACTTGAACTGCAACTCTTCTTTAGTTCTTCTACCCGTCACCATACTCTGGAGGTTTGGGACTTATCAAGGCTGCACAATCATAATAAACACTTCTTTTAAATCTTTCATGTGGGAGCACACATATATATTTGTATATGTATACACACACATACGCGCGCGTGCGCACACACACACACACACACACATCATGCTGTTGGTTCTGTTTGTTTGAAGAACCCTCACTCTAATATAGGGCATACTGAGAACTGAAATGGGCTGACCACAGTGAAAAATATTTCTTGTCAGGTCACCCTGAACATACCATTTGCTCACTCTTACTCTCACTCATTTGACTAATTTCCCATCAAAATTTCCTGTTAACCCTGTTTATGTCTTCTTATAATAGAAAAGGTTTTTTTTCTTTTTGATTTTGAGATACTTTCAGACCTGAAGTCAGAGTGTTTTTCCTATTTCAGAAATGATGTATAAAAGTCTTTGTAAATAGGGATGGATGGAGAGGTTGAAGGGAGGTCAGGGGAATGGAGATAAAAATAAGAACCAAAATATATTATGTGAAGGTACAAATTCCCAATGATGAATGTCATCATATTGTATACCAAAAATGTACCAGTAAACTTAATGAATGAAAGAAATATTTCTTCCTACCTAAGTCTCAATTTGTTTTTGACAAAAGAAACCATGAAAATAAAACAGGAAGATTAATATTTTTAAAAAATCAAAGCATTTTCTTCTTTCCTTTCCCCTACCTCTCTAACTTCACCTTCCTCTTTGGACTTTTACTTCCTATTTCACAAAACATGGAAGCAAAGTCTTTATAAATAACGAGAGGTTGAGGGGTTGAAAGGAGGGTAGAGGGATGGAGAAAAAAATAAGAACAAAGATATGCCATGTAAAGATACAAATTCCCAATGATGAGTGTCATCATATTGTATACCTAAAATGTACCAATAAACTTAATGAATAAAAAAATCAAAGTAACATACAAATGAATAAATTATGCCAGGAATTAAAGGTCACACAAATGTATACACACAGAGACAGACATAAAACAATTGAAGATGATAGTACAAATATATTTAAGATGGGCCTGAAGAAAGTTGCCCTTGGTGGTGCATGCCTATAACACAACACTGGGAGAATGAGACAGGAGAATCACAAATTTTAGGCCCACCTGGGGTACATTGTGAAATCAGAGACAGTCTGTACTATGTAGTGAGACTCTGTCTCAAAAACTTGAAGAAGAGAGTAGATAAAATGACAGCTCATAGTTAAGTACACTTCTATGTTCTCTAAAAAAGTGTGATACATGTTAAATGAGTGCTTGCTCAAATTGAATATGTATTTACAAAATTGTTCTTGAATTATCTGATTTTCCATAATATTTTAATAGATTTGTTAATTTACTTAATGATCATGACAAAAATCATGCTATTATCCACATTCTACACAGAAAATAAAGGAGATTAAAACTAGAGAAAATCTCACTGCTTTGCTTCACTTAGCAAAATATTTTGAATCCATTTGAACAAAAGATTTTGTTTTTCATATATGTTAAACTTACTGTTTTACAGACTATAAGTGAAATGATAATTGTGAAGAAGATAAGAAGAGACTTCTCTACAGTTTATAGACAGTTTTCTAATCCATACCTATTCTTTGTTTTTTTTTTTGTTTTTTTTTTGGTACCGGGGATTGAACTCCGGTCCTTGCGCTTGCGCAACAGGCGGCGAAACCACTGAGCTAAATCCCTGGCCCTCCATATCTCTTCTAACAGCTATGTGCCCTCACCCTTCAGTGGACATTGTTCAAGTATGCTAAAAAAGTGTTAGGAAGAAAATGTTTAGCGTTGTTGACTATCTTTGCCAAGTCCATTTCAATGAGGTAATATAAAAAGAGTGCATCTTAAAATCATTAATTAGTTTTGTTTTATATTTCACTGAGTGAAAAATGTCAGACACTTTTAAGAATTAGAAGAGAGCTTTAATTTTTCATTAACTCTAATTAATGTTGACTCTTCATGTTTTAACATTTTTATTGCTTACTAGGAAATTTATCAAATGTGAAGGAAGGATCATCATTCTACAATAGGTAATGCATTCTGGTGTGGGAGAATTGTTTGTGCTTGAACTATAATTTAATAAAGAATCAAGTGAATTTCAGTTACTTCATTGACAGAAAAATTGTAATGATCAGGAAAAAATTTGGGATGCAGTTACCTCCTGATTTTAGTGTCCAGAGACAGCACTATCATTTTTTATTATGTACCTGTTTAAAGCTCTCTGTTTCTTTATTTTTCTTAGTTTATGTTTACAATGCATATTCATTTTGAGAAATTTAACATGTATGTATTACATCTTGATCATTTTTAATCCTCCTGAACTTCCCTCTGTTCCTTCCTCAGATCCATTTCCCAACTCTACAGACTCTATCTTCCTGTTTATTACCATCTCTTTTATTTTGATCTTTATGTTATTTATATTTTGGATGTCTCATATTAAGGAAACCATGTGATGTTTAATATTCAGTGTCTGATTTGTTTTACTTAGCATTATGGTCTTAAGATTGATCCATTTATCCACAAATAACTCATCTTTATCCTTTTTATATGGTTGAATAGTTAGTCCAAGTGTATATACTGATTTTTCTTTATTTATCTGTTGATGGTTATATAAGCCATTTCCATGATTTAGATATTGTGTTATCTTTGCTGTAAATATAGGTACACATATATCATTGTAATATGATCTCTATTGTTAGTTTTTAAAGGAATCTTTATACTGATTTCCACAGTGGTTGCATCAGTTCACATTCCCAACAGCAATGTAGAAGGATTCTTTTGTCTCCACAACCTCATTAACATATGTGATCTTTTGAGGTCTCAGTAAAAGCCATTTTTACTGAAGATGGAATCTCAGTGCTTTTTTGAGTTTCATTTCTATAATGGCCTAATGCGCTGAACATTTTTTTGCACATACTTATTAGCCATTTGTACTTGTTCTTCTGAGAAATGCCTATACATTTCAATTGAATATTTTTATTAGTTTTTTACTTTGGAGTTTCTAACATTTTTTAACTTTTTATATATTCTTAGTATTAGTCCTCTGTCTGAGCAGTAGCTGGAAACATTTTTTCCAATACAGTAAGTTGTCTTTTGACACTTGTTTGCTTTGCTATGTAGAAGCCTTTTAATTTGATATTATCTCATTTTCGGATTCTTGGTATTATGATTTGTGCTACTGAGATTTTGTTCAGAAACTTCTTGTCTATCCCCATGTTTCAAAAGTTTTCCACATTTTTCTGCCAGCAGATTCAGTTTCTGTTTTTATATCAAGGTCTCTGATTTATTTTGATTTAATTTAATACAGGGTGAAACATACGGATTTAGGTTCATCCTTTTGAACATGCATGAGAAGTTTTCCCACAACCATTCATTAGAGGCTTTTTTTCCTCAGTCATATGTTACAGGTCACTTTGCCAAAATAAAAAATAGCTGAAGGTGCTTGGTGCTGTTTTTGTATCCTCTATTCTGTTCCATTGGTCAGCGTGTTCGTTAATGTGTTACTACTTACACTATCTTTATAACTGTAGCTTCATTGAATAACTTGAAGTCAGGTACAGTATTGTAATGCCTCCTGCTTTGTTCCTGTTACCCAAGAGTGCTTTGACTATTCTGACACTTCTGATTCCATATATATATAATTAGAATTTCTTTTTATATTTCTGTGAAAAATGTTAATGATATTTTAACTGGAATTGCATTAAGAATACATACAGTTTTTGTTAAGACTGCCATTTTGACAATATTGAGTATCCCTATTCAAGAACAAGGTATGTCCTCCTATCTTCAAATGTCCTCTTTAATCTCTTTTTTCAAGTAAATATAGTATTCATTGTAGAAAACTTTCACCTCAAGTAAGTTAATTTCTAGGTATTTAACATTTTGAACTTATTTTGAAAGGGTTTGTTTTCCTGATTCCTTTTTTGGGGGGCCTATTGTTGGTGTACCAGAACTCTAGTGATTTTTCTGTTAATTTTAAATTCTATCACTTTGGTAAATATTTTCATCATTTCTAAAAGTCCTCTGATGGTGTTGTTGAATCTTCTACATAAAGGATCCTATCATTCAAAAATAATGATAGTTTATTTGCTTCCTTTCCTATTTGTATCTCATTTATGCATTTTTCTTGACTGTTTGCTCTGTCTAAATTTTCCAGTGTTATATTAAATAGGAGAAATGAGAGTGGACAGTCTTGTCTGGCTCTTGATTTTAGAGGGAATATTTTGAGTTTTCCTCATTTGGTATGATATTGGCAAAGTGTTTGTCACAAATGGCTTTTGGTAGTATGGTCCTTCTATCTCCATTTTCATAAAGGTTTTTTATCATGAATGGATGTTGGATTTTGCCAAAGGCTTTTTTTGCATCTAGTAAGATGAATATATAATTTTTATTCTTACTTCTCTTTAGATAGTATTTACATTTACTTATAAATATTGAACTATCCTTGTTCCATGGGATAAAGCTGGCTTGGTTAAGATGTATGATCTTTTAAATTGTTTCTTGCATTCTGTTTTCAAATATTTTGTTTAGGATTTTGAAATTTATGTTTGTTAAGGAAATTGGATTGTAGTTTTCTTTTATTTTTGAATCCATGTCTGCTTTGGTTTCAGGTTAATACTAGCTTTAATGGGTAAATTTGGCAGTGTTCTTCCCCTTTTAATGTAATGAAAGTGTTTCAGGATTATTGGCATTAGTTCTCCCCAGATGTTCTTGTAAAGTTGGGCAGTGAATCCACTGAGTCTTGGGCTTTTACAGTTGATAAGATTTTTATTACTACCTCTACTTCACTGCATGGTAATGTTCTCTTGAGAAATTTTGTATCTTCTTGAATCAGGTTTGGAAAG
The DNA here is from genome assembly GCF_000247695.1 of Heterocephalus glaber. The sequence continues at coordinate 564,788 of NW_004624911.1, forward strand.
TCAAAAGTGTCTATGAATTTATCCTTTTTTTCTAGATTCTCCAGTTTATTGGAATATAACTTTTCAAGTAAATGCTCAGCCACAAAGATAAATGTCAAGTCATTTGTAGAAAAACGAATAGATCTTGAGACCATAATGCTAAGTGAGACAAATCAAACACAGAAGGTTAAACATCACATAGTTTCCTTAATATGAAAGACCCAAAATATAAATAATTTAAAAGTCAAAATAAAACAGATGATAAGAAGAAGGGAGGCAAAGTCTGTGGAGTTGGAAAGTGGATCTGGGGAAGGAAGGAGGGTGGAAGTCAGAAGAATTAAAGAGGTTTCTTATAGTCCTTTGGATTTAGGTGGTCTCTGTTGTGATTTTTTTCCTTTACATTTCTAATTGTGGAAAGTGGATCTGGGGAAGGAAGGAGGGTGGAAGTTGGAAGAATTAAAGAGGTTTTTTATAGTCCTTTGGATTTAGGTGATCTCTGTTGTGATTTTTTTCCTTTGCATTTCTAATTGTATTGATACATGTCTTTTCTCTTCTTTTTGTATGTTTGACTGAAGGCTTATGAATCTTGTTTATCCTTTCCAAAATCCAACTCAGATTCACTGATCCTTTGTATATTTTATTTTCAATTTCATTAATTTCTGCTTTGATATTTATTATATCTTTTCTGCTACTAATTTTACCGCAATGTGATCTGATAATATGCAGGGAATTATTTTAGTTTCTTATATATTTAAGTATGTTTTCGGCCCTAAAACATGGTCTACTTTGTAGAAATTCTGTGTGCTGCAAAGATGAATGTGTATTCTGTTGTTGTTACATGGAACACTCACTGAATATCTGTTAGGTATGCTTGTTTGATAGTGTGGTTTGACTCTGATACTTCTTTGTTGTTTATGATCTGGTTGAATTCTTTGTAACAGTAGAGTATTGAAATACCCCACTATGATTGTATCAATGTTTATCTGACCTTTTATGTCCAGTAGATTATGTTTCATAAAATTCGATGTACCAACATTTGGTGCACATATATTTCCAAATGTTATCTCTTTCTATTATATTTTTCCTTTACTAGTATAGGGTGACCTTCTTTGTCTCTTCTGATCAGTTTGGATTGAAGCCACCTTTGTCTTGCTTGCATTTGAGCTCCTGTTTTCTACAGTATTGTTTCCATTCTTTCATTTTCAATTCGTGTCTTTTTCTATGGAAGAGATGTATGTCTTTTAGGTGACATACTATGGAGTTTTGTATTTTATCCAATTCTCAGCCTATGTGTTTTGATTGTATGTTAAGACCATTTACAGTGAGAGTTACTCTTGAAGGGAGTTTAATTATCCTTATCATTGCATTATTTTTCCATTAGGTCCTTTTCCCTTCTGTTCTGAGTTATATGTACTTTTTCTTTGGTCTCTTTGGTGATATTGATATATCTGTCTTTAGTATATCTTTGTGTATTTTCAACAATGCTGGTTTTGTGGCCATGAAGTTCTTCAGGTGCTCTTTGTGATGGAATACTACTATTTCCCCATCAATGTTGAAAGATAATTTTATGGGATATACTATATTAATCTGGGTTGAATGTGGTTTTCTTTCAGGGCTTAAGCATATTTGCTCCAGTCTCCTGGCCTTTAAGATTTGTGTTGAAAAATTTGCCATTATTCTGATAACCTTGCCTTTGTTACTTTATGTTTTTCCTCTGAGAGTTTAATATTCTTTTTTTTGTGCTGAATTTCTGAGATGTTTGACTATGATGTATTGTGAAGTTCTTTTTTTCTTCATGGCTATTCAGAGTTTTATATATCTCATTTACTTGAAATTTGAATTCTTTCCCTAGATTGGGAAAATTTTCTACAATAGTTTCAGGGAATAAACTTTTTAAGCTTTTGTGTAATTTTCTAAACTTTCATTACTTCTATAATAAATGGGTTGATTTTTTGAGTCATTCAGAAGCTGTTGGATCCTGTTTCCATGTTGTCACGTTGTTTTAGGGTATCACTGAGCACATGTATTATTACTTCAATGTTGCCTTCTAGCTCTGACACTCTCTCCTTTCTATAGTTATTGTTGCGGACCATTAATTTCAAGAGAATTTTTCATATACTAGATTTCATGTTTATTTCGTATCATTTTACTAAAATGATAATTTTTTTCAAATTGAGCTCAGCTTTTGGTTTGTGTCTTATTTAAGCTTGTTGAATGTTTTACTCATTAAATCACTAAATCCTTTTTCTGTTTGATTATACCCTCTGAACTCACTGAACATTTATAGATTTGTCTATTTCTTTCTTCTTTGATCTCTTAAAATATTTTGATTTTTGGTTCTTTGCTTATGATTTCCTCTTCTTCAGTGTCCATAAAATCAGATTTGGAAGCATCTATTTGCCTTGATTTCTTATGACTGTGTTGCATTTTTACTGATAATTTCAGTCATTTTCTGGTTTTTTTAATAACTGAGAATGACTGTGATATAGTACTGATGATAGGTACTCTGGTATGTAAAGAATGAGGGAAGGAAAAAGGAAGGGAAAAGAGGAAGTTGAGGAAGAGGAAGAAGGAAAGGAGAAAAAAGCTATCAGCAAATGAAGGAAAGAAAAGCAATAGGATTTTATTGATGTTTTATTCTGTCTGGTGAAGAGGGCATTTGAGAGAATATTTGTGGGGGCAGATAAATAGATGAAAATGGGGGAGAGTATCATTGGAGACTGGGGGAAGTTGTTGAAACCAGTTATTATGCTGACAGAATGTATTTATTTGAATTCTCTATACGTAATTTTTGGTGAAGGTTAACCTGAGAGGTCCATAAAAGATAACATTTAAACTAAAGCACTAATTCTTTTTCTTTTTTGGTTGTTTTTTTTCCTTAAACTCTTTTATTGGTACATTTTAGGTATACAACACATTTACATTTCTCATTAGGAACTTGTACCTTTACAGAGGCATATTGGTTCTTATTTTTTCCCCATTCCTAGCCCTCCCTTCACCCCCTCCACCCTTCCCTGTTTACAAAGACTTTACTTCCATTTTTTCCATTTCTCATCATTTTTCCTTTCCCCTGCTCCTCCCACTGCCCCTACCCGTTTGAATCTTTTCTTCCTGTTTTGCATTACTGATTATTCATTCTAATCATTGGTACATTTTAGATATACAATATAATGACATTCATCATTGGAAATTTGCACCTTTACATAATCTCTCTTTGTTCCAATTTTTCACCCTTTCCCAGTTCTCCCTTCAAAGCCTCCATCCCTCCCTATTTAAAAAGATTTTGTTTACATTTTTCCCATTTTCTCATATTAATTCCAATTCCTTCTTTCCTTTCCCCTACCCTTCCCACTTCCCCTTCCCCTTTGTAACTTTTCTTCCTGTTTCACATTATCTATTATGCGTTTTAGTCCTTATTTACACTTTCAGTTTCTCACACGAGGGAAACTACTTGGTATTTATACGTGTGTGTCCTATTTATTTCATTTAAGAGTATTGCCTCAATGTGCACCCATTTATCTATAAATGTCTCTAATTTCTCGTTTTTTATGGCTGAGTAGTACTCCATTTTATTAAAAAAACCACATTTTCTTTATCCAGTCTCCAGTTGATGGGCATTTGGGAAGTTTCCAAGTTTTAGCTATTACAAGCTGTGCTGCTATGAACATGGGTGCACATATATCACTGTGGTATGATTCTTTTAATTCTTTGGGGAAGAT
>NW_004624911.1:577443-603159 GCF_000247695.1 Heterocephalus glaber
AATCTCCTGGAAATCTGTTTTATGGATTCCATTTGTTTCCTATGTTGGGATTCCATCATGTTCCTCAGCTCCTCTATTTTTTTAATCTGTGTCCTCTCTAGATTTATTAATCATGTCTTGCACTATGGGCACAATCTCTGTGGTTATCTGAGAAGTTAGTTCTGATTTTATTTTTTCTAGATCCTCTTTTGTTGCCATTTCAGGGAGTCCAGGTGGTTAAATATGAGATTGTTCCATCTCATTTCCCTTTGGGGTTGCTGTAGGTGATCTGGAATTCTTTTTTTAAGGCATGTTTACTTGTCTTCTCTTTTCGAGGTGGGGGGGTGCTGTTGGCACCTACACTGCTCACCTCCAGCTCACCTCTTCTCCACTGGGAGCAGTGCAAAGGCAGCCTGGGAGCCTCCTCCCGGGCACTGGGAGAGACTCAGCCCCTCTGTGCTGGGAGAGGTGCTATGGCAGCCCAGTAGCCTTGTCCTATAAAATGTTTTATATACTACTGTGTATAGTTTTATTTTCATACATATTCCATTTTCCTCCAAAGCTTTGAGATGTGTTTTCCATAAGATAAAAATCACCCATGTAAAGTGTCAATTCAGTGGTTTTGTATGTTTAAAAAATTGTACAACTATTACACTGAGCTAAATTTAGAATATTTTAATACTGCTGAAATAAATTCCACATTTATTTTACTCTTATCCTCTATATTGACTCTTTTTTTTACTCTTATCCTCTATATATATCTATTTTGGGCATTTCATATTAATGTCTTAATATGGGCTCCTGTGTCACTGGCTTCTTTCCATTAGCATAATATTTTCAAAAGTAATCCATTTTGTACCAAGTATCTGTACTTTGTGTTTACTGAAAAATAATATTGATTTGTATATATATACCACAAATAAATTATGTTATTTATTCATTTATCATTTAATGGATATTTGGATTGTTTCTACTTTTGATCATCACTGAAAATGCTGCTATGAAAAGTTTTGGAAAAATTTTCAGTAGGCATATACTTTTGCTTTTGTTTGTGTTGGATGTATATCTAAAAGTAGAACTGCTAAGTTAAAATATAACATTATATTTAATATTTTTGAGAAAATAGCAAATATTTTTCAAAGTAACTTCATCATTTACAATCCTGCCAACAATATCCAGGTGTTCTATTTCTCCATATCTTTCCCAACACTTGTTATTGTCTAGTTTCTTATTTGTAGCCATCCTAGAATGTGTGAAGTAGTATTTCATTGTGCTTTTGATTTTAATTTCCTGGATTCCTAGTGATGTTGAGCATGTTTTCATGTGCTTATTTATCATTTTGGTCTTTTTGGAGAGATGCCTCCTATTTTATTTGGATTACTTTTCTTTTTATTTCAGAGTTCTAATAATTTTTAAATATTGTGTATAAAAGTATATTACCAGAAATATAACCTTCACAAATTTTCTCCAAATTTGCTGATAATTATTGAATGTTTTGTTAGGATAACTCTGCTTTTTATTTTCCTGTAAATTGGGAGTGAACTAATCTCTTTTGTTGTAGAAAAGTTAAACTTGTGGACCCTGATGCCAATTAGAACTGTGTGGACTCAATTACTTCCCCTGTGATACTGGGAAAGACTTTTTACCTTAGTGACATTACGCATTTTCTTTTTTAAAATGGGATTACTAATAATAATATTTTCTTAATAAAGCTGTAGAAATCACATTGTTGAATTATGTAAAACCTTCATAATAGCACCTGGCCTGTAGTAAATGCTCAAAAAATTCTAACTTATGTAATTATTATAATTTATTTTATAAAGTAAAAGTTAATGTAATTAGAAAAAATGATCCCTTAGATATCTTAAAATGTAAGCATAGATTTCTATTTTGAAATCTCATTTTGTGAAGGATGGACTGAATAAGAAGTTTGTCACATATGAGCACAGAAATTTTCATCTAAAATACTCAATACTGCTTTAAAAAGAGACACACACAGTATTTTGTTTTCCCTATTCTCTGATCATGACAGTTTTCTCAGGGAAGTTAGCTCACCATGGAAACCAATGAATCTCTCCTGAGGCAAAGCAATCATTTACAAAAGAGTGCACACAAGTGCCCAGCCACAGAAAATGCTCCAGTAACCATAGAAGGGATGGGAAAGAAAGAGACTTTTTTTTCTTTGCTTTGACTTGCTTCATATCTAGAGATCTTTGTTCTTCTCTCTCCAGTGCTTAACAGAGTGCACTAAGAAAGAAAGAAACATGAATTACTGAATTACTTCCTAACAACTGTATATAATTTAAAAGGTTTCAGATAATTAATTTAGTTGTTACTTACAAGCCAAATCCAAATTCCATCATTTAGTCGTTCTCTGATCTAGGGTAAATGACTTAACTTCTCAGAGTCCAAGTTAATTTACCCTTACAATTTAAATACTAATTATAAGCCATGACTTGTTTTGAAACTTAAACCTACTAATATGAGTAGAATATACAACACAGTGCTTGGCATGCAGAAAGCACTCAGGCAATGTGCTATGGTTTATATCTGGATGTTTCCCCCAAATCCTCATGTGCTCATAGGTGGGGCTTTTGGGGGGTGATTGGATCAGTGGAGCATGGAACTCATCAGTGGATTATTTCAGATATGTTTATAGCTAAATGTGACATTGGGAGGTGAAGCCTGGTCAGAGGAGGGTGGCCTGCCAGGGTTTATCTCTCTCCTGGTCTTGTTTTGACCCTCTCTCTACATTTTGATTGTCATGCCATAGGAAATTCACCTTTGTAATTCCATTCTGCTATGCCACCCTGGCTTGGAGCCAGATGATTTTGGAATGAAAGCTCTACAAACAAAGCCAAAATAAAGTTTCCTCCTTGTGTCTCAGTGGCAAGGAAAGTAACTATGACAGAATGGTTACTATGGTACTCAAGACAATGTTTGTAAAATGAACGAATGCATATTAATGTGCTGATCACTTTTCTGAATATGTATTTATTTAGGACAATTTAAAAATATTTACTGTCTATCATGAGCTTAATATCAGGAGTAAAGAGATAAGGCACACTCTCAGTTCTCAATAAATTCCCAATAGAATGGAAGAATTATCAAAGTAATAGAAGTAAAATTCATAATTTTTTACCAGTACTGTGGCTGATATCTTTAGAAAGTAAAGTAGAAGTGGAAGGGTGGGTCTTCAGGTTGTCATTTTATTTTTCCTGAGTTTCATTAAACAATTTTTCAAACATATAGAAAAAATTCAAATAATTATACAATAAGCATCTACACTAGGCATGCATACTCTCCAATTAATATTTTGCCATATTCTCCCTACCATATATCTAACTATTATCTATTTCTCTACCAGCCACAAAATCTCTTCTGTTTTAATACATTTTAAAAATAAGTTGTAGCTATTAGCGTACACTGCTCCACATAATATATATTCTTAATTAAACAATATTTTATGAACTCATAAAATAACAATTGCATAGTGAAATGCACATAAGTATAATGCTAGAGAAGTCTTTTTTTTTTTTTTTTTTTTTTTTTTTTTTTGTACCGGGGATCGAACTCGGGTCCTTAGCTTGAGAGGCAGACGGTGGAACCACTGAGTTAAATCACCGGCCCAAGAGAAGCCTTTTGACAAAATTTAATACTTGCATAAACCAGCCACTCTGAGGATCTAGATTTACTCTAACCGCCTAAAGTTCCCTAAGCCATTTCCCAATCATTCCTTTCCCATAACATTAATTTTCCATCCTTTAGTTCTAAGTTTACTATGATTTTTGTAAGTGGGTAGTAAACTATTTCCTTCATCCATCATAAGATTTATGATTGCAACTCATAATAAAAGACAGATTAACAAGATAAAAATATACAAATTTATTTTATCTACATTTTATGTGAAATGTCTTCAAAAGTGAACCCCCTCTCACCAAAATATCAGAAATCCATGTACTTTTGCAAACAATAATGTGAGAGTATGATCTGAGGAGAAAATTGTATGATTTAATGGTGTCAACTGTGGGAAGATGATTAGAAAAGTGTTTGTTCAGATGCTTCTCTGTGTCTTGGTCACTCCTTTCCTACTCATATAAGGAAGTCCCCACTGGAACAATGATATTATGACTGTCTTAGTCACTTTTCTGTCACAGGCACTGAATACCTGAGACCTACAACTTAATGAAAGAAAGATCTGTTTTGGTTCATTGGTTTAGTCCATGGTCACCTGGCTCCAATGTAGAAGCATAACAGTAGAAGGGAATAGCAAAAGAAAGATGCTCACTTCAACATAGCCAGGAAACAAAAAGAAAAGAGGAACCAGCAACAAAAATACACCTTTCCCAAGGCACTTCCCCAAGTGACCTGTCACTTCTGATCAGGCCCCAACTCCAAAAGTAAGACCCTTGGGGGACATTTAGATCTAAACCATGATGATTCATGACCTATTTCCAGGGAAAAGGGGTGAGCGAAATTTTAGTTTCAATGACCTATTTCAGGAAAGAGGGTAGGTAGGACAAAGCCAAAGAGATTCTTTTGCTTCTCTCGATTTTTCAATTACTTTCAGTTTAAAATGCTAATTATGCCAAACACTATTGTATTAATCAGTTTTCCTGTTGCTGGGCCACAACACTCAATAGCCAGAAATTAAAGGAGGAAAAGTTTAATTTGTCTTATGGCTCAAGGAATTCAAAGCATGGTCAGCTGGCTCCAAGGAAGAATCATCATGGTGGATGGGCACATCAGAGAGTTGGTGCTTACCTCATGGTACCAAAGAAGCAGAGAGAGAGAATGAGGAACTTGGACAAGAACACATCCTTTCAGGTCAAGTGCCTAGTGGTATGTCCCCTCCAACCAGATTCCACTTCCTAACAGTATATTCAGCTAAGAACTCATCAGCAGATTAATCCATTGTTGAGTATAGCACTCTCATGATCCAATCACTTTACAAAAGCCGCACCTCTAAATATACTGGACTTTGGGGGAACATGTTTTATGTATTAACTTCCTAGCCATTAGCTAGGGAGACCAGCTATTAGCAACCAGTACTGAGTTTTCTGTTTCTAGACTCTAGACTAATTTAGGTATTTTATGTAGGTAGAATTATACCATATTTGTCACTTACTTATTTCACTTATCATAATGACCTCAAGATTCATCCATGTTCTACCATGTGACAGATTTTTCTTCCTTTTTGAGGTTGAATGGTATTCTACTGTATAGGTAAACCACATTTTATTTATCCACTAAACCACTGATGATATATGAATTGCTTCTATCCCTTGGCCATTACAAATAATACTATTATGAATATAGATGTGCTAGTATATCTTTATGGTCCTGCTTTTAATTCTTTTGGATATATATCCAGATATGGGCTTTTTGGGTTATATGGTGGTTCTAATTTTTAACTTTTGAAGGAGCCACGTGAAGTTTTTCACAGTAGCTGTAATATTTTATATTCCAATCAAAAATCTTTTTACATCAATTTATTTGATGTTGTTGTTGAGTTATAGGATTTCTTTAAATATTCTGTATATTAATCCCAATTTGGAGGTTTTCTATTCTATTTGGTTTACATGTGTGTATTTATACCATTACTGTACTGATTTATTATTGTTGTTATGTAATATAGTATGTTTTGAAATCAGGGAGCATGTACTTCTTTTTAAAGATTGTTTTTTGTGTTTGGGTTTCTATATGTCTTTTGGGAAATCTTTTTGTATTTATACAGAAAAAGCTATTATTTCGACAGGAATTTCATTAAATTTACAGATTATTTTCCACAATAGTGACATCTAAACTATATTGAATATTCTAGCCCATTAAAATAAGATATCTTTTAGGTATGTCTTCTTTAATTTCTTCTAAAGTTTTTAGTCTGGAGGGTAAAATTATTTTGCTTTGTTAGGTTATTCTTAAGTAGTTCTTTCTTTTCAATGCTAGTATAAATTGAATTTTCTTAATTTCCTATTATATTTGTTCATTATTAATTTATAGAAATGCACTGTTTTTGTATTGAATTTTTTATTCTGCAACTTTATGAACTCCTGCATTAGTTGAACATATTCTTATGGCATCTTTAAGAACTTTCATATATAAGATCATGTCATCTGTAAATAAAGGTAATTTTACTTTTTCTTTTCTACTTTGAATGCCTGACTTTAATTTTTCTTACCTAGTGGGTCTGACTAAGACTTTCAATACATTGCTGAGTAGAAGTATTGAAAGTCGGTGTCCTTGTCTTATTTCTTATCCTATAGGAAAAGATGACAGTCAGTCATTATTGAGTATGATGGTAGCTGTGGGTTTCCCACATAAGGTCTTTATGATATTGAGGTTATTTCCTTTTATTTTAAGCATGTGGAGTTATTTTATCAGAAAAGGGTTTTGAATTTTGTGAAATATGTTTTCACACAACTCATTCAGTTTTATTGCTGAATAGTATTCTATTATATCCATAAAATAAAATTCATTTAGTCGTTCTCCTTTTGATGGATACCTATTCTGTTTCTAGTATTTGGATATCATGAATAAGTGACCATAATTTAAATAGCCAAATTCAAAGCAACTTGCCTCATCTGCTCTGTATTTCTAGTACAACCTATAGTTGTATTTGTTGGCTTTGTTATCTGCTCATACATACCATATAGCTGTCTGTGGACTATGTTCTCTCTAACTAGCATCTAAAACTTTTTCAAAATGTGGACCTAGCTAATGAGTGTTCTGGTTTTCCATATTAACAACATATTCTCTGCTCTTTGCTACCCACTAAATATTTTGTTTTAAAGGAGTGCAAGAACTGACAAAATCTTTGTGTGGATGAAGCACATAGAGTTATGGGTAGAGTAAGGATTTTCATTGAGAGTACTAGATAAGGTTGTTCAGGGCCTTCTTAAACCAGATTAAGGATTTTTTGTCTCCATCCTGAAACATACTGGAAGTTATTAAAGCCTTTCTGTTTTTAAAATACCACTTTGTTGCAATATATTTACAATGGACATATATGGATGGAAGCAGACTGAGGTTGCATAGTGTTTGGATGATGTGCTTTGGATTTGGGTACTGAAGTCAGAGACATAAAGAAGTAGAGTCAAGATTTATTTGAAAGGTAAAATCAATGGTAATTGGTGGTAAGGTGTGCCTCAGAATTTTAAGATGTGTTGGGGATGCTTGCTAGGGATTCGGCTTGCATGAGTGAATGGTGATAGTGTCATTTACTCCACACACAGAAATCCTCACTTCCATGGCCTTGAATATGCACTTAGATGCACAATCTCTGATGTCAATAAAGTATGTATAATATGTTTTTCATCCCTGAAAATTTTGAGAAAAATTGTGCAAAGGGACTGTAGGTTTATTAGGTTCCTGGTTATATGAGTTGAGACACTGTCAAGTGGCCATAATGCACTCTATACTGCCTTAATCAAAAGTCATTTTATGAAGAATTGGGAAAATGAACCTGACACCTATCTTAAGGCACATCAAAAGAGAGATCAGGGGAGGAACATGAGCATACTACTTTGAAGATTAATTTTAAAACCCTAGTATAGCTTTAGAGAGCTTAGAGCAATTCTATAAAAAATACTTCCTTGAGATAGCTGAGAAATTTGTTGGCTATTATACAGCTCAGTAGGGACTTTGTTATGTGTGAGCTACTTCCTAGAGGAAGTATGTTATGAAAATTTCTCAACTGTTGTTGGAAAAGTTATAGGAAGAGGAAGAAGCCAGGGATTCAAGAATCTTCTCTTCCAGGCCTATCACACCCAAAATCTTTCTAAAATACCATTTTTTTCCAAAAGGGAAGGCCACCAAAAGATGGAGGGAAGGAGAAAGAAGGGATGGGAAGAACATGAGATAAGAATTAACATGTGTTATGTACATGTACAAACTTTCCACAATGGATGAAATATTTATGTACAACAATTATTCAAAATGAATAATTGATAATTTGAAATAGGAAGAAAAGTCCAAAGGGGTAGGGGTGATGGGAGGGGAAGGAGAAAGGAAAGAAGGAAAAGGAAAAATTATGAGAAAAGAAAAAAAATTGAAATGAAGTCTATGTAAATAGGGAAGGGTGGACAGGGTGAAGGGCACACAGGTAATGGGGAAAAGGTAAGAACCAAGATATATCATGTACAGGTACAAGCACAAATGTAAACATATTGTATACCTAAAATGTACCAATAAAAGAACTTATGAATTAAAAAAACATTATCTACAACAAACATATACTAATAAAAATACATTTTTAAAAGATATTTTATGTAAATAAATTAGCTTAGTTGCTAAGGTAAAGGGCAGAAACCTGACCTTAGGATATAAAATTTTCTGGACTTCTGCCTTTCTCTTGTTAAATGGACTGTGCTTTGACCTGTGAAATAAGCCAATCTCTTTATTCCTGCACTTGTCTCCTACAAACTAAGCCCAAACATTCCATAAATTCACAAATTCCACTGCCCAAAACATAAACATTTCCATCTCCAAACTAAAATCCACCTCTTTCTCAAGGACTCACACTGTATTTTGAGTGTGTACTTTAAATTCTGTTTAATGAGCCTCTTTTTAAAAAATATCAAGACCAGAGACCACATTTAGGAGTTTTGAAAGGTGTAAGTCCAAAACTAAAAGTAATATAAAGAACATCTATCTAACTCTTTAGTCTAAAGAAGTTCTTACTGCTTTATGGCCTATATCTTACTCTATCATAGCAGGGATTACCTTCAGGAAAAGAAAAGATGAGTCAACTCTGGGGAATGCATGTTGGATTTAATTATCAGTCTAAATCAATAATCCACATTACATGATTCATTATGAAGCTGGTGCTTGTAGAGATATAGGTGGCAATGCATCAATTTCACAAAGATGTTTCTTTCTAATTAGAATATCTGAAGTTTTATTTCACTAGGACTCTTCCAGATTACTTTTTATTCATTCTCTCAAGGGGGAATCTTATGAGAGAAGAGATCAGGAGATTTCTGAGAAGCCCATATGTTGCTTACATTTTCACTTAGACAATCTGGTTGCTTCAAACTGATACAGAAATAAGGTACACATCCAGGTTTACCTAATGTCAGCCAGCTTCAATGTTGCTAACATAAGTCAAAAAGTTATGAGACACAATGGGAAATGTGTTCACTGTTTATAAAAACAATTAATGTATTAGGAATTCATATTAAGACTAGAAGTTCAAGTTTAAGAACAATATTTGAATTCTTATTATTTAAAATCAACAGAGGTAGTAGTAATAAGCTACCTTTTCCTCGCTCACCCAAGGTGTCCAGACATTAACAATAGATGCAAAAATATGGATTTGATAGTTTTTCCTGAACTCAAGCAGTGCCACAGGAATATAAAGTACTTTACATTCTGCATGAGTTAGTTCACTAAAAGAATTCCTTCCCTAAATGTGTAATGTGGTACCAGAAAGAGAGTGGAACATAGAATATATCATGGAAGAAAGACTCTTAATGAGAGGGAGAATCTTACTACACAATCAATGAACCCTTCCAGAACTGATTGCCTAATATGTTCACAGCAGTAAATACCCCATTATCTTGAAAAGCTATCAGGAGGATTTGTTTGATAATTATGATTTTAGACTTGATTGGTGCTTGTCTTTATTCGTTGTAACTTTTCTGTATAGGGAGGCATTAATTTTAAAATTTAGTCTTTAATATTCTTTATATACAGAAATATTTAGTACTTATTTTCTGTTAAAACATAATAAGTAGGCAGTTTCAGAATATTGTAAGTGTGATTTCAATCCAGGAAATTTGTATAAGCAATGGGTGAAAATTATTCCTTAGAGGCTCTTCTAACTGAAGCATCTTCAGCATTTTTTTCTGAGATTGTACCAAGATTATAGTCTCCAAATATATTAAAAGAAAAAAAGAAAAGAACAGTGTGCATGATATGCTACTATAGTTTTAAAAATGTATATGTACATGCTTTATAGGGGTAAAATATCTGCAAAGATAAACAGGAAACTACTGACATTATTTTCTGGGTACAGGAAGGGAAAGCTATACTTCAGGGTACTGTTTTGGGCCTTCTGAATTTTTCAGAGTACAAGTATTACAACTTCAAATTTCTTTTTTATAGAAAGAAAAAATAAGAAACACTCCAGTGCTTTATCTTTAGCATTTAAGAGATCAACTGCATTTTATTTTGCTATAAACTTAAAAGATACTAACCATTTGATCAGATTTATTGGTTAGCAACTGATGAGTATTTTACATGCTTGATAATAATTGTATTAATTATATTTATGACTGTTTAATTATCTCATGGAGAAAAAGAAAACCAAGCATAAAAATACGTGCTGGGCCTTACACATATTTTTGGTTTTTGCAGATACTTGGGGCCAGTGTCTACGAAGTGGGCAGAGAGGCACCATCAAGTGACCAATCACAGGTTGTGATCTTTGACCCACTACTCAATCCACTTAATATCTGGTTTATGTTGTCCTCTAGTTCTTCAGGTGTATTGCTGGGCAGCTAGTGCACAATATCTGCCTTGTATGATAACATGGCCTCTTCATAAAGAACTTGAAAAATTTCACACTCATTATTATCTCCTAGTTTCTTCTCAGTATAACCCCTTGTTTCAAGCCTTTTGTACAATATACTGTTATCTGTTCTCAACACAAAAACTGCATGAAACCATCGTTCAGGAAAGAAATCACAACCAGGGAAGTCAACAATAACTCCACCTTCTGCCTTTTGGTTCTCTAACTCATGAACCACTTTTTCTTCATCTAAAATGGGACACTCATACTCTTCATAATAGCCATTATATAACGCCCCTTCTCAAAATACATCACCCAGTTTAATGTACTTCAGTCCTGATCTGGATGCAAGTTCTTTGCCTACTGTGGTTTTTCCAGCTCCTGGTGTACCGGTGATCAGAATGTTCAGGAGCACCATAGTCCCAGACGCTGTGGCCCTTCTGTGTCAGCTCACTCTCCCATCTTCAGCATTCTTGCAGGTGATATTGGGGTCACTTCAGCCAGAAGTATGCCAGTTCTCACATTTTACTCTGAACTCATACTGCAAATGCCTGTTTCAAAGGCATCTACACTGACTTCCACATATAGAACTGTGGGAGCATTGGCTAGAGGTATGTATGAGATCAATATGCATAGGTAAGGGACTTTTGGAGCCACACACCCAAAACCTCCCAGAAGGCATGATTAGAGGTTGAAAGAGAGACTACAAGTCTACAAATCCATGTAGGTTCAAAATGGGTTGGCTTAAGGAATGAATCCTCTGGGCTTTGTCCTCCCCATACTCTTATGTATCATTTAGATTGGTCGCAAGGTCAGTCATTTAACAGACCACCTTGACCTTTCCTTGTCCTCTACATGACTTCCTGCTAGATACCCTTCTTTTTCCTTTTATCCTTATTTCCGGGTTCTATCAACCAAAGGCTACAGAGGCTTCAGTTTGGGGTTGTCCTTTGAGACTTTCTCACTCTGAGAGGCTTCAGTTAATGACAGCCCCTCTGGGACCTCTTAAACTATATATTTGACATTGACTCAAAATAATCTTTAAATAATCTTTTATCATTTTATGCCATGCCATGGTTGTAAACTGCAACATAGAACCATAGCCAGTTTTAGAGCTCAAACATAAATATTTGTCCCTGTTTTATTGTTCATATTTCGCCCATCTCAATTAGCTATACTTCATTTTCACAGATAAAAATTTCTCAAGACTGAGGAATCCATGACTGTAGGCCAGCTGCCTCCACAGGAACCACAGAAAAAATCTGACAAATTAAATGCACTTATCTTAACATAGGACATCTACTTGTGACAGATTTTTCCTGTAGTTTTCCTGTTGGTTGTTGGGAGTAGATTGGTAGATGTTCTCTTACCTATAAATAAGATCTTTTCTTCAAATAGAACCTTAAAAACAGAGAAAAGCTTTTTACATAATAAATTTGATTTTGCAAATAAGCTGGTTTTTAGCATGTTTATAACATACAGTGATTGCTGTACTGAAATGGCTTTGTGCTATATGGATAAAAATTCATTCTCTGAAATCTAGGTACTTGTCTTCACTTTTCATGGGAAATAACAACTTTGATACTATTCCACATACTGGTACCATTTTCTATGGTTGAAAACTAACAACAGAATTTCTTCATTCACCATCTATCTTATTCCCTAAACTAAATTTTTTTTCTATCTTAATGGAAAATTACTAGGTAATACAAAATTTCACATCAGTAAACTTCATTCTTTTCTCTCACACAAACTAAACTAAACTAAATCACACAAACTAAATCTTTATTTTAAATCCAGGAAGGTTGATAGTAGCCAAGTGAAAGGAGAGATATAGGTCATCATGGAGGATGAATTCCAAGGCATAAAACTATTGGCATATGTTACTATAAGAACAGGACTATGCAATAATGATAATCAATTTTCCTCTTTTAAAGGCTTCATGGAAATTGACCAAACTCTTAGAAATAAAGTGAGATTGAATATACATCATGAAAAGAAAGGGTCATCTATTTGGATTACTTTGAAAAAATTTTGAGATAGTCACAAATTTAAGATAGTTCATGTATTTTTTTCACAGTTCTGATAAACTTTGATATATTCACTCTACAATGTTTTCCTACAGGAGAAACCTAGGATAGAATAAGCAGTGACTCTACTGAACAATGGTTCATCCTTGCCCAGTAGATACTGTGAATCCTAAAATTATGTAACTGTCTCCTCCTCCTTTTCCTTTTCCTTCTCCTTTTGGTACTGGGGATTGAACCCAGGGCTTTGCACTGAGCTGCATCCCCAGCACCCTCCCTCCTTTTTTATTATGGTTTGAGACAGGTTGTCATTAAGTTGCTCAGGCTGGCCTTGAACTTGTGCTCCTCCTACCTCAGCCTGCCAGAGTGCTGGAATTACAAGCATGTGGCACCATGCCTGGTATTCTGTATCCTTCTTTATGACACACACAAGAAATCTTAGAGTCAATCTTTGGACTACCTTTTCCTATGTTATAGGACTTCATGGAATGCTTTTATTCTGGCTAACTTGGTATGCTTGGTTAATTACTACTTTATTGCTCTCATTTTTCTTATTTTCTCTCTTATGTTCAATTGCATACATCTTTGTAAACTGCTAATCTGTGTTATACATTTTTTTAAACATTAAAGAGAAAGAGAGAAGGAAAGGGGTAGAGAAAGAGAGGAGGAGGAATAAGAGGAGAAATAGGCAGAAGTGAGAAAGACAGGAAGATAGGAGAGGAGAGAGGGATTCTGTTTGAAAGCGATTTAGTTAATAAATACATGTTATTTATCTCCATGATGACTTCAAATTGTTGAGAACACATTATGGCAATTGCAGTAAAAATACACATGCACACACAAAACACTGATTCAGGCCTACTGCTGCCCAAACTGGCATTTCAGTCACTTGTAAATTCTTAGATTAAAAGTAAAATGTTGAACAATATATTGGAGTTACATTCAGCCCTCTCTTTCCTCTGTCATGTCATTGTTATTTTGTTATACCTTTAATTATTAAGACTGCTCAATAACCTGGCCTTGTCGTTCTTTTGATTTTTATGAAAAATGGTGATGAGAAGAAAAAACTAATTTCGGTGAGTTTTTAAAAACATTGCTTCTGCCACTATCTAGTCTTGTCTGTGTCTCCTTCAAATTATTGTTTATATCATCCTTGAACTGTGCACATGATATTTATTCTTCTTAGAACATAGTATCTCATCAAAAGATTGCCAAAGTAATATTTTTCAAGACATATCATATTGTTGTTAATCTTTTTTAATTTTTAATTTTGTTGGTACATGTTTACAGTTTGCAATCATCTTGGGATGTGCTTACATATACATACTACTACTTGTGTTTTTTAATCCCTTTCCCCTTCCTTCCCCCTCCCTCCTCCAATTACAATATCCCATTTTCATTCTCATTGATACTCTTAATCTTAGCTCATGTTGTGGCATATAAGGTTTACTTTAGTTGAAGTTATTATGTTGCTGTACATGGTATATTTTATGCTACTTATTTCTCCTTCCCCTCCTCCTTACCTCTTTCACTTTTTTCCTTGTACCTTCAGGGTAGGTTGGATTCTTGCCTAGGGACCATAAAATATTTTTTACCTACCTCTATTGATCTATTTGTATATGTCTGTTGCTCTATTAAATTATGTGCAACTTGGGGAGAAGAATGTTTATATTCATTGTTGTGTGCCCAGCATCTTTCATAGTAATCTTTTGTAGCAGTTATCTAACTGAATTAATGAAAGAAATATCTGAGAACATTATTCAGCAGTATAAATGACCAGAGCTTCAAATGATATAAACACATTGAGAGAACAATAGGCTCCTTGATGTTTTTAGGATTTGGCTTATTTTTAAATGAAAACAACTGGAATATCACCTCTGTAAATAAATCTGTCTATATGCCTCTTTTGTGTAGCTGGAAAAAATCCCATGATAACTCTTAGTTGCTAGGTAAGCTTATAAGGGCATCCTTCTGTGGATGTCAGCTCTCCCACAGAGTACCAGTTTTGCCCTAACATCACTCACCCCCAAATTACTGAGTACTTTTCCCTTCATTGTATACCTACTTTGAAAATCCCTCAGTAATAGTTTTCAATCCTGTGGAGACAGTTAAATACTTCAGTTGGTAAGGACACAACCCAATTTTAGAAAGAACTGATAAACCCTTCAGATAAAATTGGTAATGCACAGATGAAGGCACTAAATTCCTGGATTCTACAGTGTAAAATATGTGAATTTCTTATTATCCTCAATACCCTTTTACCAGATCCATTTCTGAATGTGAATGTCATGATATGCCTTGATGTACTAAATCCTTAAAAATCACAATGATTTTAATAGAATCCAAATTCTAAATTTCTCATGCAAATTGACAAAAGAGTCCATCATTATTCAAATAGGTCAGATGTCAGAGTTCATCTTGCTGAATTTCAGAAACACTTGTCATTTTCTATGGTTACATAATGGTACAACTAGAAAATAGTTTTTATTTCCTGAACACTTGGGAGAGAAAATTATTACACAGGAAGGGATTAATGAAATTGTCTGCCAGTGGAATAAATAATCGTAGGACAGAGAGTTGAGTTCTAAGTTTATTAGAGGGTTGGTGCCCTAAATTATGCCTAAATTAGTCCACAAAATATGTTTCGATGAAAAGAGATGACTTGATTTTTAGTAACATTGAACATTAATATTTTGATGACTACGAGGTAGTTTGAGCTGTTTTTCTCTTAAAGTTTATGATCAAAGCTGTAAAGCATATGAAGAGCAAAACATTTTCTTTCTGCCTTTCTCATAATTTCTTCACTGGAAAATGAGTGACATTTTTGTTATGGTTTATACTGTCTTCACAAAGCTTCATTCACTCATAGGTGGGGCTTTTAGGAGGTGATTGAATAATGGAAGCATGATAGTCATCCATGAACTAGCCCACTCGTGAGTTTATAGGTAATTATTATGTTGGGAGGTGAAGCCTGGTTGGAGGAGCTGGGTCACTGGAGGTGTGACCTACAAGAGTTTATCTCTTTTTTTGCTCTTCTCTTCACCCTTTGCTTCTCACCACCATGCCAAGAGTTCTTCATCTTCTGCTACGTCCCTCTCCCTTGCTGGCCTGTTCTTGGAGCCAGCTGACTATGAACTGAAACCTCTACAAACTGAGCCAAAATAAACCTTTCCTCCTTTAAGTTATAAGAGTTAGGTGTTGTGTCTTACTGATGAGAAAGTAAATAAGATAGGTTTTGGTACTAAGAGTGGGGTTGTTAGTGTGAGGCTATCTGATCATGTTCTGCAAAAGTCCTTGGAATTGGCTTGAGAGAAGTTTGGAAAAGTTGGAGATGAAAAGTTTAGGAGATACTGGCTAGACAACAAGCCCTAGGATACTGTGAGTCAAGATTGATAGAATATTCTGGTCAGAGCTGAGAAGATCAGAAACTTGACAGTAATGTTTTAGAAAATGCAAGGCTCAAGAGGTTTCAGTTTGGAAGAACTACATTGGCAGTTAAACTCCAAGCCATGTGTGTTATACTGTGGCAAAAAATTTCTCTGCCTTTTCTTTGCTGGAGACTGATATTGAAGTCAGTGGAATAATTAATATGCCAGAGGAAATTTCAAGGCAGCTATAGATTAGAACTATCGCTTGGGTAGTGTTGGTGACTTTTTGTCAGCTCATTGTTCAGAATCAAGACCAAAACACTCAGAAAATGACTTTAAATATGTTGAGGTTGGCCAGAAAGTAAGCTCTGGTAAAGTTGGGTCCTGAAAAGATGAAGCAGAGGAGAAATTGGTTGGTGAAAAGATTAGCATTGAAAGAAGCCAAGAACTTTGTAACAGGACATTAGGAAAAATGCCTTGAGGAAATGTGAGGAAACAAGGCTGCACCCTTTGCAGCCTAAAAGTTGCAAAGGTGAAAGATATTGCTTATAGAAGAAAGCTACAGGGCACCATGCTCCAGAATGGCAGCAGCTTAGTAAACAGGAATTGATTCTCCATGATTCAGTTCTTTGTACTCAGTTATCAAGATACTTAGAGGCCTCTGTATTCATTGGAAAGATGTAAAAGAGCTCAGGTATTGATCCTGTTGGTGTCGTCTTTGGCATCATTTACATGGTGCTGGTTTTAGGTGCATTTAGAATGTAAGATTTGTGTGGTCAGGGAGGCTTCCACCCAGATTTCAGAAGGCCTAGGAGGCCAGGGAGTGTGCCTCTGAGAGAGCAGTGCAGGAAGCCATGAGGGTGAAGCTGAAAGTGAAATGGAGACTTCAGGATGTTGGAAAAGCCAGGAATGTGGAACATGTGAGGAAAGCCCCCAGCAATGAGCAAAGCTGAGAGAGGTCATGGGGGCCACAGGCACTGACAGTGACATAGTTGGGGCACCACCCAAGCCCTTTGGGGTTCACATATTGCCACAGATTGCTCCAGATGCTAGGCATGAAACTATGAGATTTAATGTTTTCTCTGATGGATTTTTGTCTTTCTTTGGTTCCTTTCTATCCTCCTATTTAACCCTTTTGGAGTATGAATGTTTTTCCTGTGCCACTGTATGTTGGAAATGTTTAACTTTATTTTCATTTTTACAGTGGCTTGTAGCTGAGTTTGCCTTAAGTCTTGTAAGAGATTTTGACTTGGACATTTCAGCAATGATGAAACTATTAGGAATGTGGCCACTCTTAAAGACGGACAAAATTCATTTGCAAAAAGGGATGCATATGAGGCTTTCAGTGGACAGAGTTCATATCTGGATATACCCAAAGCCACATACTTCATAGGTTGGGCTTTTGGGAGGTAATTGAATCATAGGAGCACGTTATTCATTGGTAGATTAGTCCAACAATGAGTTTATATCTAATGTAATATAACATAATGTTTGTAAGTGAAGCCTGGTAGAGGGAGGTAGGTCACTGGAGGCATGGCCTGTAAGGGTTTATCTCCACTATTCCTTCCACACTGTCTCTGCTTTCGGCCACCATGCCAGAGCTGCTTCTCTTTTGCCATATGCCTCTTCCATGCTCTTGCAGCCAACTGGATTGTAGACTGAAACATCTACTTTGTGAGCCAAAATAAACTTCTCTTTCTTTAAATTGGAGATGTTGAGCATTGTGTCTTAGTGATGAGAAAGTAGCTAAAACACAGTGATGTGAGCTTTGTGACATATCTTCTTATGAAGACTGTATCTTCTGATTATGTAATTTATAATTTTCAATGCCATAGTGTAAAAGTATGTGATTATTTAAGCCGTCAAGTAGAAATTTATATATTTTAAATCTTAGATGACCTTTCTGTGTCTTCCATTATGCCCTCCCTCCTCCCCAGATTTGTAGATTAGAAAATGGAAAGGAAGAGAAGTGACTTTCACCACGTTGCTGCATATTGCTTTATACTGTCACAAAGGCAACCATGTAATCAACTTTTCTTTCTTGAAACATGTTTATTTTTGTTTCTTTTTGATTACATTTTAAGGTACTATCTTTCTAGTGTACAATTAATAGAAAAGCTTAAAATCCATGAAAATATTAGGGAGAACAGACAATGTTAACATACATATATTTTGTTTATAATATCAGTTCATTTTTGAAGGTTTAAAATGAAAGTTAAAGATCTCTTTTATTTCTAGAGAAAAGAGAATGTTAAGGAATGCTTTGTCATCTGTTGTATAACCTGTAAACCTATTTTAACATGAAGAACAGTACCTAATTCTCACTTTTTATTTAAAAATTGTGTTTTCCAGGAAATTAACTCAAATATAAGTATAAAAGTTAAAATGTGAATGACTTAATGTTATAGTATTCAATAGAATGAGGTTTTAATGGGATATGTAATTTGAGGGAGCATTAAAGGAAACTTTTTCACTAGTGTAGGAGAAATCTACCCCAAATTTCATAGAAATAATATTTTTTATATACCTACAAAGAGAAATAGCAATGGTTTAACAATCATTGGGAGTAAATATTTGGCAAATAAAAGAAGTATCTTTAGTGTTTTTACATAGAAAAATATCCTTCTGTGTTTGTAGGTGTCATTTATAAGAGAAAGAGGTAAGACAAAGAGCATAACATAGCAAAGTGAATGTGGGCTTTGTGAAAGACAGATCCATGGTTGATATCTGGCTTGGATAAATAATAGGTTTGTGATTATGACCAAGTCATTTAACCACTCTTGAGTACACTGTCTCATCTCTAAAATTGAGATAATAGTGCCCACAATGTATTATTGTCTTCAGGCTTAGCACTAATGAATTTAATTTACACAGTAAAGGATCAATAAAAGATATATCTTATTATGTGAGAAGTAATAGGAGGTAGAGTCAAACAGGCATATTCATGATGTGTGAATCCCAGTAATAGTATCCTTAAGGAAGCATAACATCAGCAGATTCTGTCTTAGAGAAACACCTTAAGAGTAACAATATAGAGAAAAGAGAATCTACTAAACTTGATATAGAATTTATTCATTTCTTCAACAAATATTTATTGATTTTCTACTCAGCAGAGGTATGCACTGTTGTGTTTTAAATATTTGGCAGAGAAAAAGATAGGAATGGTCAAATTCCAAAGAGAAGTTCTCCAAGGCATTTTACTTGATTCATATATTTTATTAGTAGTAAACTGTGTAATCGATATTTACATAGTTTCATTATGAGATCTAAATTAGGAGGAAATTATTTTTTAAAATAGAAGCCTGTATTTTTTGTAGTAGGATGACTTTGTCTATAGTTAAAACTTAAGTTGAATTAGTATGCATGTGCATTTGAAGAATGACATATTAAGAGAATTTTTAAAATAAGACCACTACTAATACATCATAAGATTAAGATGTATTGAAGGAATCCGCAAACTTTTTAAATCTAGTTTTTGTAAGTTTTTATTAATACATAATATTTATATTCTTTGTGGAGAGTTGGTACATGTACATAATACACCTTAATTTTTTTTCCATCATTTTTCACTTCCCTCTTTGCCACCTCCACTCATTTCTTCATCCCCCTCAACTTTTTGTGGGATTTTTTACATGTTTGCAGTACATAATATTTACATTTCTTATGTGGAGCTGGCATATGTACATAACACAACATAATTCCTTTTGTCATCCCTTTCACCTCTCTCCTCCTCCCTCCTTCTTTTGATCCCTCATCCCTTTAAGAAAGATCTATCTCCATACTTCCTATTATCTATCATTTATTTTCCTCTTTATTTATTATACTTTGTGTTTCTCATGTAAGAATAAACATGTAATATTTAACCTTGTATGTCTGATTTTAACAATATTATCTTAAGGTGAATCCATTTTTCTACAAATGATTCAAATTTACCCTCCTTTATGGCAGAGTAGTACTCCACTGTGTATAAATAGCACATTTTTCTTTATCCATTTATCAGCTAATAAACATATAACTTGCTTCCAAGTTTTAGCTATTATGAGGTGTGCTGCTGTAAATATGTATATGTATGTATCATTGCAATATGATGACTTTAAATTTTCTGGGAAGATATCTAGAAGGGAAATCATTAGGTCAAATGTAATTTCTATTTTGAAATTGTTGAGGAATATCCACAGTGATTTCCATAGTAGTTATACTAGTTTACATTTCCAGCAATAGTGTGCAGTATGCATTTTTCCCAGAAGCTTCTCCTGGATTTCTTGTTATTAGATTTCCTGATTATGGTAATTCTTTCCAAAGTAAGATGAAATCTATCTCAGTGTTGTTTTAATTCATATTTCTCTAATGGTCAGTGATATTGAGAATTTCTTCATGTATTCATAGGCCATTTGTTTTTCTTCCACAAAGTATCTATTATTTTCATTTCCCTATTTTTGACTGGGTCTTTTACTCTGGGTTGGTATGTTAGTTACTTTTCTCTCAATGCTGAGACAAAATATCTGACACCGAAAGTTAGAGGGGAAGGGGTTTATTTAGCTTACAGTTAATAGAGTTTTCAGTCCGTAATTGGCTGCCTCCAAGGCACAGTGGCAGAGGGGCAACAGTTCATGGCAGCATAAGCAGGAAAAGTAACAAGGGACCTTAACTTCTTTCTGCCCCCTTAATCTTATTCATATTACTTAGGCTGAGTAGCCCTCACACTCTTAATCCTAGTGGCCCTGGGGCTAGCCCCTCCATGAATCAATCAGACACTCTAGACTCAGCTACTTATAAAAAACATGAGGCTTTTGGGGGGACATCTAAACACAAGCAATTACATTTCACCCCTGCCCCCCAAAGACTCATGCATATCACTTTATACAGAAAATAGTTTAGTCCCTCTTCAAGAGTTGCAAAAGTCCTAACAGTTTCAGTATTGCTGAAAAGTCCAAGTCCGAAGTCTCCTCTGAGATTTTAGGCAAACTCATAGATGCAAGTCCCTGTACAAATGAAAAGAAAGTTAAACACTTCCAACATACAATGACACAAGATAGACATTTCAATTCCAAAAGATACAAACAGAAGGATACAAAGGAATGGGACCAAATCAAGTCCAAAATCCAGCCAGGCAAATATTAAATACCACAGTTCCACTTGCAGCATCCAATGTAATCTGTGGCAAGTTTCAACTCCAAAGGGCATAGGTGGCACTGCCACTATGGCACTTATGATGCCTGTAGCTCCCACAACTTCTCTTTTGAGCCATATCTGCTCCCTTCTTGCAGTTTTTCTCAGGAGATCCACATTCCTGTCTTCTCCAAACTTCTGGGCTCTCCACTGAAACTTCAGCTTCACACACACAGCTTCATACACTGCCATGTCAGAAGCACACTGCCTGGTCTCCCAGGTCTTCTTCTGAAATCTGGGTGGAAGCCTTCCTGACCTCACAACTCTTCCATTCTACATGCACCTAAAACCATCACCACATGAATGATGCCAAGTTCTGCTGCCAGCTTGAGCAGTAGTAGCCAGTCTACTCTCTCTCGGCTATGCAAGTCAAGTGTGATTGCTGAGCACTCAATCCAATTCCAAGGATCAAATTCTCTAGGCTGCCACCACTCTGGAACATGATGTGGCTGCCACAATTCTGGAAAATGGTTTTCTGGGGCTTTCTTTTCAAAGTAAAGTCTTTCACTTTTGCAATTTTCAGGTTGTAAAGGGTAGAGTCCTGCTTTTTCTAGTGATGCCCTCAGGGCACCTTTTCAATTCTCCTTTTTTTTCTCAGCAATCAAGATCTCTTCTGCTCTATTTTTCAGTCCACAGGTTTATTGGAGCTCCCTTCTAGACAAACTTAAAACATTTTAAATCATTCTACTGGTCTCTTTGCTTTTGATTCTCTATGTAGATCTGGCTACAAGTCCCAAACAGCAGCCATGCCATGGCCTCAACATTATCCTGCCTTGAAATTTCTTCTGTGAGATTAATTAGTCTACCACCCTTAATTTCAGTCTCAGGCAAAGTATCTGGACATGAGCAAAATGCAGACAAACTTTTTGCCAAACCATAACACACATCACCTGGAGTACAATACCCAATGCAGTCCTTCCCAGCAGAAACTTCCTGAGCCTGGACTTTATCAACTTTCTGTTCTTATGAATGTTGACAAGAACATCCCATGCAGAATAGCCTAAGGTATTCCAGCTCTACATCTACAGCAAGCATCTCCAAATCTTTCCTAAGTCTTCCCCTTTCCACAAGGCAGTTCCAGAGGCTCTTGAGCCACATTGTCAGGTAATATCACAGGAATGACCTCACTTCTCTGATGCCAAAATTCTGTGTTACTTTTCCTCATTGTTGAGACAAAATACCTGACGTCCAAACTTAGAGGAGAAGGGGTGTATTTGGTTTACAATTTGTAGAGTTTTCAAAAAAAAGCAGATCATGTCATATGCAAATAATAATATGACTTCTTTTCCTGTACATATCCATTTTATTTCCTTTTCTTGCCCAATTGCTGCTATTATTTCAAGTACTATGTTGAACAGGAGTGGTTGATAGTGGACATCATTGTCTTGGGTCTGATTTTTAGAGGGGAAGCTTTCTGTTTACCAATTTAATATGATGCTGGTGGTAGGTTTGTCATAAATGAGTTTTACCAGAGTAAGATAAGGTCCTTCTATGATTATTTTCTTCAGTGATTTTTTCATAAACGTATGTTGGATTTTGTCAAAGGCTTTTTCTGTCTCTATTGAGATGATCATGCGATTTTTTTTCCTTGCTTCTCTTTATGTGATATATTACAGTTATTGATTTGCATATGTTGAATCATCCTTGCATCCCTTATAAGAACCCTACTTGGTCATGATGTATGATCTTTTTGATGACATATTGCATTTTCTTATCTGTATCTTGTTAAGAATATTTGCATCTATTTTCCTAACAGTGATTGGTCTATAGTTCACATTTTTAGTTGGTTCCTTGACTGGTATTGTAATCAGAGTAATCACATTTTCTAGGCATGACTTTAACCATACTTCTTCTCTTTCAATTTTATTAAAAAGCTTGAAGAGGGTAGACAGACAGGTCTGCGGATGCCATAGCAACGTCGCGAAAACGTGCCGAATCAGCCATGGAACATGCCGAATCAGCCTGCTACAGAAAGGCAGGTCTGCGGATGCCATAGCAACATTGTGAGTCACACAGAATGCGCCAAATCAGCCCATGCCCCAGCAGCAATCCACTGGACACCCCACACACACACACACTCCTCTGTACAGCCACCTTGTTCCACACTACAAAGATGCAGAGGACACCGGACCACCAGAACACTGTACTGGGTAAGTTGGAGAAATCTTCACCTCCCATCAGGACCGGGACTATCTTCAGGGGAAGGGCAGCTGGAACCTGTAATACAACTATGCAGAGTTCAACCCTACAGGAAGACAAGGAGCTCAATTTGGGACTTGCAGTCAGAAATCTGCCTGAATTTCATGGGTCTGTGACTAGCTTGCTGAGACTCATTGACTTATATCTATCTGCACACTGCAACCCATGTTGTCTATTATGACAGCAGAGACATAGCCGGAAAGAGGCCCTTCATCTTCATGGTTATTTTTTATTCCCAAAATAAGTTTTATTACTTTGTTTTTTTTCTCTTTTCTTTTCTTTTGCTCCTCTTATCTTTAATTTTTTTCCCTACTCTTTGCAAATATTTGTTTCTCTCCTTTTTTTCTTTCCTTTTTTTCTTTCTTTTCTCTTTCCTTTCTCTCTCTCTTACACATTCTCTTGCTCTCCCACATTGTTCATCTTCCCCTTTTGTCCCTGTTTTGGTCCTCATTTGGAGTTCTACTTTATTTTCCTATTATTCTCTTTTTCCTTCTCATGTGTGTCCTCTGACCACACTGCTAACCTTCCCCTATCCTTCTTCCCATCTATCCCTCCCTCCCCAAACCCTTCTAACTCCACATTCCAAAGGGTAAAGTTGTTATATTGAAGAGTTTATTCACTATATGTTGGGTTGGTCCATGATCTTGATTTAATTCACACAGCTAAAGGTGATAGATTGATAATTACCACAAAATGTCATTTTCAAAGATGTACTTGATGCAATGGTGTTGCTGATTTTATCACTTGGGCTAAGGTGTTGGTATTGATCTAGTTGATGAACCTTCCTAGTATAAGGAAAATGAGATAGCCTTAGAGTCATTAGAGACTCAAAACTTAAAGACCAGCTATATCTGGAAGACATCTCTGAGAAGCAGTCATTCCATAAGGGTTCTAATCACAAGCAACAAAGATACCTACAATAAGCAATTTCAAACTATCAACCCAGGAGTTAAACCCAGGACAGTACTACAAACAAAAATGAGAAGACATTTAAGCAAGGTACAAACTCAGACTTCCACCCCACCATGGGTAAATCCTGGGGGAAATAAGATGGAAAAGTCTCATAAGCAACCACTTGGACACCCTGAACTGATAGCACAGGAAGTAACAAAACAGATGAATGAGGCACTAGAAAAATTCAAAGCATAAATAATCTCCCAGATATCCACAGAGATGGTGAGCAGAGTGAAAGACATGATTAGAAGATCTAGAACAGAAACAGATAAAAAAAATAGATGAGCTCAGAAACATGCTGGAAGCCATGAATACCCAGCATAAGAAAGAAAAGGAAACCATGATCGGCCAAATAAGAAAGAAAAGGAATCCTTGAAACAGATTCAAACAGATATTCAGGAGATCAAAAACTCCATTGAAAGTATCCACAGCAGATTAAGGGAATCTGAAGATAGAATATCAGATATAGAAGACAGGATCGTGGTTAGAGACCATGAAAATAGAGATTTCATAAAAATAGTAAGGGACCACGAGAAATCAATCCAACAGCTGCTGGATGATGCAAAGAAGAATATAAGACTGATAGGAGTACACGAAAAAACGGGGGAAAGCACAATTGACGTAAAAAAACTGTTCACAGAGGTAATAGTGGAAAACTTCCCAGACAGAGGTAGAGATTTGGACATACATATAAGTGAGGCATATAGAACTCCAACTAGCCATGATAAAAAAAAAATCTACATCTGGACATATAATAGTCAAGAACCGAGAAACCCAACAGAAAAACAAAATGCTACAAGCAGTTAGAGAAAAGAAACAAATCATTTACAAAGGAAAGCCCATCATAATCACAGCAGACTTCTCAACACAAACCCTCAAATCGAGGAGAGCCTGGAGTGAAGAATTTCAAGCCCTAAAAGACAATAACTTCCAACCTAGACTGTTGTAGCCTGCAAAATTATCTTTCAAAATTGATGGGGAAATTAGATACTTCCATGACAACACCTGAGAAATTTCTTGAACACCAAACCCACACTACAAACAATTCTAAACAATATCCAAGAAAAAAGCAATGAAGTTCACAACTCTATAAGGCCCAACAGAGGGAAGCCACCAGCCAAGGTAAGACATTAAAGGGAAAGGGGGAAAAATAAGAAATAAAAGAGCCAACAAAAGTAAAACATCATGACAAGGATAAATCAATATCTATCAATTGTAACCATCAATGGTAATGGCCTCAATTTACCAATCAAAAGAAATAGATTGGCAGAATGTATCAAAGAGGAAAATGCAACAATATGCTGTATAAAAGAAACACACCTAACTCAAAAAGAAACTCAAACATTGAAAGTAAA
This sequence comes from Heterocephalus glaber, assembly GCF_000247695.1. Next base: position 603,008 of record NW_004624911.1, read on the forward strand.
AGGATGGAAACAGTTCTCCACAACACAGGAACCCAGAAGAAAGCAGGCGTAGCAATCTTATTTGCAGACAAAGTAGATTTCAAACCAAACCTAATTAAGAGAGACAAAGATGGTCACTACATCCTTGTGAAGGGAACAATCCAAGAGGAAGA
>NW_004624911.1:612519-622937 GCF_000247695.1 Heterocephalus glaber
AAAATGGAAATAAAGTCTTTGTAAATAGGGAAGGGTGGAGGGGGTGAAAGGAGGGCTAGGAATTTGGAAAAAATAAGAACCAAGATGCATCATGTAAAGGTACAAGTTCCCAATGAGAAATGTAAATGTGCTGTATATTTAAAATGTGCCAATAGAAGAATTAAAAAAAAAAGAAAAAGAAAGAAATGGAATCCATGAAACATATTCAAACAGATATTCAAGAGATTAAAAACTCCATTGAAAGCATGCAGAGCAGATTAAGGGAATCTAAAGATAGAATATCAGACATAGAACACAGGATTGTGATTAAGGACAAAGAAAACAGAGATCTCTTCAATATATTATGGTACCATGAGAAATCAGTCCAGCAGCTGCTAGATGATGCAAAGAAGAATAAGAAAAGACTGATAGGAGTCCACAAATAAACAGGAGAAAGTACAACTGACATAAAAAATAATTGTTCACAGAAGTAATAGTAGAAAACTTGCCAGAAAGAGGAGGAGAATTGGACATACAGATAAGTGAGGCATACAGAACTCCAACTAGCCATGATCAAAAAAAAAAATCTACACCTAGACATATGGTACTCAAGTTCCCAGAAACCCACAGAAGAACAAAATCCTACAGGCAGTTAGAGAAAAGAAACAAATCATCTACAAAGTAAAGCCCATCAGAATCATGGCAGACTTCTCAATAGAAACACTCATATTAAGGAGAGCCTGGAGTGAAGTATTTGAAGCCCTAAAGGAAAATAACTTCCAACCTTGATGGATGTATCTTGCAAAATTATCTTTCAAAATCAAAGGAGAAATTAGATACTTCCATGACAAAGAAGGTCTGAGAAATTTCACAAACACCAAATCAGCATGCCAAAGAATTCTAAGAAATACCCTGGCAAAGGACAATGAAGGTCACTACTCCATGAGGCCCAACAGAGGGAAGCCATAAGGCAAGGTAAGAAACTAAAGGGAAATGAGGAAATAATAAGAAATAAAAGAGCCAAAAACAGCAAAACATCATGACAAGGATGAGTCAATATCTATCATTTATAACAGCCATGTAAATGGCCTCAATTTACCAATCAAAGAAATAGACTGACAGAATGGATTAAGAAGCAAAATCCAACAATATGCTGTATAAAAGAAGCACACCTAACTCAAAAACAAATTCATACACTGAAAGTGAAAGGATAGAAAACAGTTCTCTCCATGTGACAGAAAGCCAGAAAAAAAAGGGTAGCAATCTTATTTGCAAACAAAGTAGTTTTCAAACCAAAATTAATCAAGAGAGACAAAATGGTCACTACATCCTTGTGAAGGGAACAATCCAAGAAGAAGAGATGACAATCATAAATATATATGCACAAAATACAAATGCCCCCAATTATACAAAACAAATACTAATGGACATGAAAAACCACATAAGCACTAGTACAATTGTAGTGGGGGACCTCAATATCCCACTATCCCAAATAGTCAGATCATCTAGACAAAAAATTAGCAATGAAATTCTAGAACTGAACCAAGCTATTGAATAAATGGACTTAATAGATATTTAAAGAGTGTTCTACCCCACAAAATCAGAATACAAACTCCTTTTGGCTGCACATGGGTCATTCTCCAAAATAGACCACATGCTAGCTCATAGGACATGTCTAAGTAAATGTAAAATAATTGAAGTTACCTCCTGTATATTATTAGAACATAATGCAATAAAACTGGAAATCAATAACATAAGAAACTGGAAAACTCCCACAAACACTTGGAAATTGAATGACACTCTACTGAAAAACAATGGGTCACAGTGGAAATTAAAGAAGAAATTAGACAGTTTATACAAGTAAATGATAAGGCCAGTACAACATACAGGAATCTATGGAACACAATGAATGCAGTTCCATGCGGGAAATTCATAGCAGTGAATCTCCACATTAGGAAAAGAGAGAGAACTCAGATAAACAACCTAATGCAGAAACTCAAGATCATAGAAAAAGAATTGTATAACAAACCCAAAGCTCATACAAGAGAGAACATTATAAGGATCAGAGTAAAAATCAATCCAATGGAGACTAAGAAAATGATATAGAAAATTAATGAATCAAAGAGTTGGTTTTTTGAAAGAATAAAATGATAAACCTTTAGACAACCTTATCAAAAAAAGGAAAGAAAAGGCTCAAATCCATGCAATTAAGAATGAAAAAGGTGAAGTCACAACAGATCCTGCAAAAATCCAGAGGATCATCAATACCTACTTTGAGAATGTGTACTCTAATAAAATGGAAAACACAGAAGAAAAGGACAGATTCCTAGACAACACAAATTGCCAAAGTTATATGAAGAAGATATAGAAATTCTAAACACCCCAATTACAATGAGTGAAATTTAAAAAGTAATAAAAAATTTACCAACAAATAAAATCCCACATCCTGATGGCTTCACTGCTGAATTCAACAAGACATTTAAAGAAGAACTATTGCCATTACTCTTTAAACTCATCACAGAAATTGAAAGGGAGCCAAGGCTTCCAAACTCATTCCTGGAAGCAAGTGTTACTTTGATTTCAAAACCAGGGAAGGACCCAACCTAAAAAGATGACTACAGGGCAATCTCTGTAATGAACATAGATGTAAAAATCCTCAACAGGTTACTGGCAAACAAAAAACAGAGGGTCATCAAGAAGAACATACACCCTGAGTAATTCAGATTTAACCCAGGGATGCAAGCATGGTTCAACATTTGTAAATCAATAAATGTAATACACTATATTAACAGAGTCAAGGACAAAAACCATATGATTATCTCAATAGATGCAGAAAAGGCATTTGACAAAATCCAACACCCATTCATGATAAAAACCCTCAGAAAATTGGAATAGAAGGTCTTTATCTCAACCTGATTAAGGCTATCTATGAAAAAGCAACAGCCAACATCATACTAAATGGTCAAAAACTGAAAACTTTCACGCTAAAATGTGGCACAAGACAAGGATGCCCACTATCACTCTCCTGTTCAATATAGTTCTGAAAACATTAGCCACAGCAATTAGAAAAGAGAAAGAAATAAAAGGAATAAAGATAGGAAAGAAAGAAGTAAAACTGTCATTATTTTTTGATGAAATGATATTGTACATAGAAGACACAAAAAACTCAGGGAAAAGACTTCTGATTCAGTAGAGTAGCTGAAAATAAGGTCAACACTCATACAACAATAGCCTTCTTATACACAAATAGCAGATTCACTGAGAGAGAAATTAGAGAAATAATTCCTTTTGCAGTAGCATCCAAAAAATAAAATCATTAGGAATCAATCGAATGAAGTGAGCAAAAGACCTCTACACTGAAAACTACAGCTCTTTGAAAAAGGAAATTGAGGAGGATATAAGAAAAATGGAAAGACATCCCTTGCTCCTGGGTAGGAAGTACCAATATAGTGAAAATGGCCATACTTCCAAAACTACTATATAGATTTAATGCAATGCCAATTGCAATTCCAACAATGTACTTCACAGAACTAGAGAAAACAATCCAAAGAATCATTTGTAACAAGAAGAGACCTAGAATAGCAAAAGCAATTCTAGGTAACAGAGACATGGCTGGAGTATCACAATCCCCAACTTGAAACTATACTACAAATCTACTGTGATAAAAACAGCATGGTACTGGCAAAGAAACAGACCTGAGAATAAGTGGAATAGATCAGACGTTGCAGAAACAACTCTAGAAATACTCAGCCATCTTATCTTTGACAAAGGAGCCAACTACCCTCATTGGAGGAAAGATAGCCTCTTTAATAAATAGTGCTGGAAAAATTGGTTTTCAACTTGGCAAAGATTAAAACTGGACCTAAATCTCTCATGATGCAATAAACTAAAATCAAAATGGATTAAAATCTAAATATTAAAACAGAAAGAGTAAACCATCTGGAAGAGAGGTTAGGAAGAACTCTTGAAGAGATTAGCGCAGGAAAAGATGTTATGAACAAAACTTCAGTGGCATGTGAACCAGCACAAAGAATTAACAACTGGGATCTCATCATATTAAAAAGCTTCTGCACTGCAAGAGAAACCAGCAGCAGAGCTAAGAGACAACAAAAAATGTTGGAAAAATTTCTAGCAGCTGTTCCTCAGAGAGTGGTCTACTATCTAAAAAAATATAAAGAACTGAAAAAAATCAGATCTCCCAAATTCAAAGCACCAATTTAAAATGGGCATCTGAAATGAACAGACATTTCTCAGAACAAGAAGTAAATGCAGCAAATAAATATATGAAAAAATGTTCAACATCACCCATCATTCGAGAGATGCAGATGAAAACAACACTGAGATTCCACCTCACCCCAGAAAGACTGGCTGCTATCAAGAAATCAACCAATAACAAATGCTGGTGGGAGTGTGGGGAGAAAGGAACCCTTATCCTTTGTTGGTAGGAATGCAGACTGGTGCAACCACTGTGGAAATCAGTATGGAGATACCTTAAGGAAGCAGGACTAAAGATCCTGGTTGACCCAGCTATTCCTCTGCTGGGTATTTTCCCCAAAGAATTAAAAGAATCATACCACAATGATATACGTGCACCCATGTTCATAGCAGCACAGTTTGTAATAGCTAAAGCTTGGAAACAGCCCAAGTGCCCATCAACTGGAAACTGGATAAAGAAGACGTGGGTTTATTTTTTTATAAAAAGGAGTACTACTCAGCCATAAAGAATGAGAAACTAGAGACATTTATAGCTAAATGGATGCATATTGAGGCCATACTCTTAAGTGAAATAAATAGGACACATGTGTAAATACCTAATGGTTTGTCTAGTGAAAGTGTAAATAAGGATTAAAATTATTAAAACAAATAATTAATAATTTGAAATAGGACAAGATTCAAAGGGGTAGTGGTGGTGTGAGGGGAAGGGGAAAGGAAAGAAAGGAAAGAAAAATTGTGAGAGAAAAAAATGGAAATGATGTCTACGTAAATAGGGAAGGGTAGAGGGGGTGAAGGGCACATAGGTAATGGGGAAAATATAAGAACCAACATACATCATGTACAGGTACAAGCACCCAATGATAAATGTAACCATGTTGTAATACCTAAAATGTACCAATAAAATAATTTAAGTAAAAAAAAGAACTTGTGCTTGCCTAAATTGGCAGTTTTATTCTTTTATTCTATTTCTATTTTATTACAGCTTTCTATTTTTATTACTCTTTGGATTATTCAGGGTCATCTTTGTTCAGTTTTGGTAATTCATATGTAGTTAGGAATCTATTCATTTTATCTGAATTCTCTAATTTATTTGTGTAAATGTTTGTGAAGTAGTCAATAATAATATTTTTGATTTCAGCAGTGTGTGTTGAAATTTTCATCTTTTTCATTTCTAATTGCATTGATTTGGGTATTTTATTACCTTTTCTGTTTAAATTGGCTAAAATTTTGTCTGTTTCTATTTTTGCAAAGAAACAACTCTTTGACACATTAATCATTTTTATTTTCTGTCTCAATTTCATTGATTTCTGCTCTGATCTTTATAATTTCCTTCCTTGAAGCAGTTTGGGTTTAAACTGTTCATGTTTTTCTAGGACCTTCAGGTGCATCAATAGGGTATTTATTTGTAGTCACTGTGTTTTTTTTTAAAATGTGAGCATTCACAGATATAAAATTCCCTATTAGGACTAATTTCATTGTGTTCCCTAAGTTCAGATATGTTGTTTTGGCATTATCATTTAGTTTTAGAAGCTGTCTTGTTTGTTACTTATTTCTTCTGTAACCCATTGTTTAGTTAAGACTGTTATGTTTAGTTTCCATATATTTCCTATGTTTTCTTTTGTTGCTGATTTCTAGCTCCATAATACTATGCTCTGACAATGTGTATGATATAATCTAAATTCCTTTATATTTACTTAAGCTTGCTTTATTGGATTGTATGTGGTGTATTTTGGAGAATGTTCCATGTGCTGCTAAAAAGATTTCTATTGTGTTATTGGGTGGAAAACTCTGAAAATATCTATTAGTTTATTTGTCATAAGGTGCTTTTTCAACTCTGACATTTCTTTGTTGATTATTTGTCTAGTTTATCTGTCCATTTGTGATTGTGGAATATTGAGTTCCCACACTATAAATGTATTTATGTTTATGTGATATTTTAGGTCCATTAGTAATTGTTTTATGAAGTTGTGTGTTTCATTGTCTAGTGCATATATGTTTAAAACTGTCACCTCTCCATGCTGTTTTTTTCCCTTAACTAATGTGTAATCAACTTTCTTTGCTTCTTTGGATCTGTTTTGTCTTGAGGTCAACTGTGTCTGAATATACAATAGTTGCATCTACTTTTCTCAGGTTCCTGTTGGATAGAATAATGTTTTTCCATCCTTTGATTTTTAGTCTGTGTGTTTTGGTGGAAGGATAAATATGTTTCTTGTATGTAGTATAGTGCTACATATTTTTTCTTGATCTATTCTGCCAATCTGTGTCTTTTGATTGGGTTATTGAGAACTTTCATATTGAGAATTACTGCTGATTGGTATTCATTTATTCCTGTCATTGCCTAATTTTCTTGTTGCAATTTCACTATCTTTCCCTTCTACTTAAGTGTTCACTCTATCCATGTATTCATTCTATTAGACTTCTTGCCATCAATAGCTTCATTGTGAATTTCTAGGGCATCCTTAGGAATTTTTTGGAATGTTGATCTGGAGGTCATGATGAATTTTTTAGGTGCTCTTTATCACCAAAATAGCTTATTCCTTCATCAACTTTGAAAGATAGATTTGCAGTATATGATGGCCTGGTTTGAAAATTATTTTCTCTTAGGACTTGAAAAGCTTCCCTTCAAGTTCTTCTGGCCCTTAAAATTTGTGTTGAGAAGTCTGCTCCAGTTTTCATGCATTTCATTTATATGTAATTATTTGCTTTTCTCTCACCACTTTTGTGATTCTGTTCTTGTGTTGAACTTCTGGGATTTTGACTATGATATGTAAAGGAGAGGTTCTTTTCTAATTTTTAATAATTGTTTGTCAGGGACAATTATGTGTCAGGGAAGGGGTGATAATGAAAGTCATCTGGAATGCAGGTGTTCACTGGGTGAACTCAGCTGCTTGCTATTTCTTACAAGGAGGGGCTGGCTACTCCACCTTGGGAAAAAATGTTATTAACAGATAGCTTTAAGTCCACTATCAGTGTGCCTGTCCTTGGTTCTATTCAAGCCTGGGAACAATCCCTTCTATCCATACAGAACAACATACTGTTGTTCAAAGCTTTCTGCTCTTTTTTCAGTAAAAAGATTTTTATGCAATTTATGCTTTTGCTGATTTTTCACGAATTTCTATTAATCTCAGAGTAGTCTTCTTTCCATTATCTAGGAGTTGTTGGATTCATTTTTCAAATTTTCAGTTTTTTTGGTACTGAGGATCGAACTCAGGACCTTGTGCTTGTAAGGCATGCGGCAGAAACACTGAGCTAAATCCTTGGCCCTCTCTTTTTGTTTTTAAGGTATCTCTCAGATTGGTCACTGACAACTGCCCTTCCTTCTATATCTGATACTCTGGTCTCTTATTGTTGATGCTCATACTTTCTATAGAATGTTTAATCTTCTGAATGTCTATTTGGAGTATTTTCATGAACTCTAATTTTTTTCTATGCTGAACATTTTTTATTAGCATCTTCTATAGGCTCATTGATCTGTCTGTTTATTTTGCCCAATATCTTATTACTTATATGATCTATGAGCTTCTAAATTCTTTATTATCTATTTTGTTTTCAATTAAGAATGGTATGTGGCTTTGGTTTCTTCTCCTTCAGTGCCCCATGGCATTTTTGGGGAGTTGGTAGTTTTTGAAGGCATTGTGTTGGCTTGTCATTTCAAGTTTCTATTTTTTGATTTTGTGTGTGTGTGTGAGTGTGTGTGTGTGAGTGTGTGTGTGTGTGTGTGTGTTGAGGCTTGTGGACTGATTGCAATAGAATGCTTTGTTTCTAGTATGGAGACCTCTTTAGTTAATATTTGCAAATTAGTGTTCTCCTGTGGGCATGGCTAAACTACTGGCCTTTGCTCAGGCTCCAAACACTTCTATTTACTTGAGATGGGAGGTTGCAGTGTATTTCGCCAAGTACCAGTTTTCTAGCAATGGATGACTGTATTATTAGTGTCTCCAAGGCAATCCATATATTGGAATCTGAAGAAAACCAATTAGTAACAGCTCTGTCACTTTTTCTATACTAATAAAATAAGCATCAATTATACCATCATATACAAACTAAATATTGACAAACCATAAAGGCCAATAAAGTACCACTCCAGAAACCCATACATTTATATTTGTGTGTTAATTAACAATATCTGAAATGATCAGTCTCATGGTCATTATTCCATGCAATGGTACACCATCATTTCATGTCAAGTATTCTAAAATTTACATGATGAATTGATAAATAAATTGGGCCATCTATGCATTGACATATTTAAAAAATTTTATAATTGTGTTCTAAGGTCCTGGATATGGATTTATGGTGATGAACAAAGGGAAATATCTCTATTTTATAGAGTATTGTGGAAAATAGATATTAACACATCAATCTAGACATTTATATGTGAAAAAAGTATGAAATTATAGGAAGGAAAAAGTTAAAAGACAATGCAAAATTTAAAAAAACCAAATTTATAGTGTGATGATGAATGAAACCCTTTCTGAGGAAATGCTATTAAAATTGAAAACTAAAAGAAGAATAAGAGTTGGCTAGGAAAACAGAATGTATGTATATGTGCTGTGTAGAATGAGATGGTAGTGGTGAGATATTCTGGGTATGAGAAAAAAATTCATGTGAAGACTATAACGGGAAAAAACATTACCTGCTTGAAGAACTCAAATAAAATGAGTATTTTAGGTAATAACTGAGGAACAAAGCTGGAACCCCTAATCCAAAGAACTGAAACATGAAATGCTCTAAAATCTGAAACATTCCTGAGACTGCCATGAAAAGAAAATGTTTTAGATTTCAGGGCATATTGAAAGTTTTTGGGTTAGGGACATTCAACATGTAAAGTTCATGCAAATATTCCAAAATCCATAAAACACTGAATTCTGAAACTCTCCTAATTTCAAGAATTTTGGATAAGGGATATTGAATCTCTGACATGAATGTCATATTCTATCTAATTCTAAAATTTGCAATAATGATCCCTTGCTCCAGCTTCTCCTGAAATTTAGACTTTGGGTAGTGTCCTTTACTATCTCATACATTTTCATATTAGTATATGGCATGAAGTACCCTGTACCTAAATTATACCTACACAAAATACCACTTCCTCACTTCATACCATGATGGTGTGGGAATAAATATTTTAAGAATTGGAAATTTTATTTCATTTGCCTTTTATAACATCTAACTTGGATGTGTTCCTTAGATTTTTCAAAAGAATACACCTGAGAGAACTAGATATTTTATCCATGTAGCAAACCCCTATCACCACATATACATAATTTTGTTTTACTGTAAGAAAATAGAGGACCTCTAAAACAAATTCGATCTCTTGAGGGCTCACTTTCTGAATGAAGCTTCTAAAAGTGTAGCTTACATTTGTGATGTGTTCAGAAAAATATAGACTACATAAATAGAACTGTTTTTAAACTGAATTTTGTCACTTATGGAAGGAATAAGTGTGAAGGGAAGGAAGGTTTGCTTGGAAAGAATTTGGAAGGACTGTATAATAAGACATTTTTATGCTACCTGAAGCCTTGATAATTAACATCAGGGGCACGAGTGAAACAGATCTCACCAATTTCTCCACCCAGACTGCTGACCTTTTTATAGATTGAAGTAATTCTGTTTCAAAGCTATATAAGAAGATTGCAAGAATCGATTATTCAATAAAATTTGAGAAAAATGAAACACAGTCAATGAATAAACCACTTAGATAACATGATAAAGGGAAAAATACAGCACCTTACTAGGTGTTCTTTGGGAAACAGCTTTGACTGATGGGGAAAATTAGGAAATTGCACTTTGTTTAACAGCTCTTCATTATGTTCTATTTATAAAGCTTTTATGCCTATTATTCTGTAGTCCAATTTCATTAAAAGTTTATTTGGCTATCTTCTATGGAGCACTTGTCCTTTCTATTGAGCTTGGCTGTATACTAGAAAAGTGACAGAATAAATTTCATATGCAAATAAGGAAAACCTACAGAACTATGTGGCTTAGGTGAACCTGGAAGATCATCAGATTCAGCAGCTATTAAGCAACAAGTTTTTTTAAGCATTATTATCACATTTAAAAATCCCAACCTCTCTTATAAGCTTAATTCACCACTAGAATATGTAACAATTAGTGCTATTTATTTTCTATTTTCTTTTTTTTTGTATTAAATTCTTTTATTGGTACATTGTAGGTATACAACACAATTACATTTCTCATTGGGAATTGTACCTTTATATAAT
>NW_004624911.1:660451-674259 GCF_000247695.1 Heterocephalus glaber
TCTTGTTCCTGATTTTAGTGTGAAGGATTTCAGTTTTTGACCATTTAGTATGATGTTGGCTGTTGATTTTTCATAGACGGCTTTTATCAGATTGAGATAGAAACAATCTATTCCAATTTTTGTAGGGTTTTCATCATTAATGCTTGTTCAATTTTGTCAAATGCTTTTTCTGCATCTATTGAGATGATCATATGTTTTTTGTCCTTGGCTCTATTAACATAGTGTATTACATTGATTGATTTGCATATGTTGAGCCATCCTTGCATCCCTGGGATGAATCCCACTTGGTCAGGTTGTATGATCTTCTTGGTGATATTCGACATTCTATTTGCCAGTATCTTATTACGGATTTTTTCATCTATGTTCATTAGTGAGATTTGCCTATAGTTCTCTTTTTCAGTTGGGTCTTTCCTTGGTTTTGGAGTCAAAGTAACACTTGCTACCAGGAATGAATTTGGAAATATTGCTTTCCTTTCAATTTCATTGATGAGTTTAAAGAGTAATGGCAATAGTTCTTCTCTAAATGTCTTGTAGAATTCAGTGGTGAAGCCGTCAAGGCCAGGGATTTTCTTAATTGGTAAGCTTTTAGTTATGTTTTCAATTTATTTTATTGATATTGTGTTGTTTAGAATTCTTAGGTCCTTTTCGTTAAACTTTGCTAATTCATACATGTCTAGAAATCTGTCCATTTCTTCTGTATTTTCCATCTTATTGACATATAAGTTCTCACAGTAGGTATTAATGGTCCTCTCGATTTCTGCTGGTTCTGTAGTACTTTCACACTTTTCATTCCTAATTTCATAGATTTCAGTCTTTGCTTTTTTGATAAGGTTGGCTAAAGTTTTGTCAATTTTGTTTACTCCTAAAAAAAACAACTCTTGGCTTCATTGATTATTTGCATCATTCTCTTAGTCTCCATTGCATCGATTTCTGCTCTGATCTTTATAATTTCCTCCCTTATATGAGCTTTGGGTTTGTCCTGCTCTTATTTTTCTAGAAGGTTGAGGTTCAGCATCAGCTTGTTTAATTGGGCTCTCTCTGTTTTCCTAATGTGAGTTTTGACTACTACAAATTTCCCTCATAAGACTGCTTTCATTGTGTCCCATAGATTCCGATATGTTGTATTGTCATTGTCATTTAATTGTAGGAACTGTTTGATTTCATCTTTAATGTCCTCTGTGATCCTTTGGCTATTCAGAAGTGTGTTGTTCAATTTCCATGTGTTTTTGAAATTCTTGCTGTTTCCTTTGCTATTGATCTCCAATTTCATCTCACTATGGTCTGATAATATACAGGGGATAACTTCAATTCCCTTCCACTTACTCATACACATTCTGTGTATGAATATGTTGTCTATTTTTGAGAAAGACCCTTTTGAAGATGAAAATAATGTGTATTCTGATTTTTGTGGGGTGATATTGTGGAACACTCTGTAAGCATTTGTTAAATTCATTTGTTCAAGAGTTTGATTTCTACTATTGTGTTGTTTATTTCTTGTCTAGTTGATACATCTATTTGTGACAGTGGGGTATTAAGGTCCCCCACTGCTATTGTATTAGTGCTTATTTGATTTTCCATGCCCATTAGTATTTGTTTTATATAGTTGGGAGCACTAATGTTGGGTGCATGTGTATTATTGATTGTCATGTCTTCCCTTTGGAGTTTCCCCTTTACAAGGATGTAGTGTCCTTCTCTGTCTCTCTTAATCAGTGTTGGTTTGAAATACTCTTGATCTTCAAAGAGAATAGCTACTTCTTTTTTCAGGTTCCTGTTGCATGGAGTATTGTTTTCCACCGTTTAACTTTCAGTCTATGATTTTTTTAAATTAAGTGTGTTTCTTGTATGCAGCGTATTGTTGGATCTTGCTTCTTGACTCATCTTCCAGTCTATTTCTTTTGATTGGTGAATTGAGAAAATTAACATTGATGGTTATAACTGATATGTATTGGGTTATCTTTGCCATGACTATTTCTTTTTTTTGGATTCTCCCCCTTTGCATTTAATTTCTTTTTGTGCCTGATGGATTCATTCTGCTGGGCTTCCTGGGATTGTGATCCTTATTTTCTTTTCCTAGGATATTGTTTAAATATTTTTGGAGTGTTGATTTGTTATTCATGAATTACCTCTGGTGCTCTTTGTCATGAAAGTATCTTATTTCTCCATCAATTTTGAAAGATAGTTTTGCAATGTACTTCAATCTAGGTTGGAAGTTGTTTCCTTTTATGGCTTAAAATACATCACTCGAAGCTGTTCTTGCCTTGAGGGTTTGTGTTGAGAACTTTGCTGCGATTCTGATGGGCTTTCCTTTGTATGTGATTTGTTTCTTTTCTCTAAATGCTTGTAGAACTTTGGCTTTTTTGTTGGGTTTCTGGAATCTTAACTGTTGTATGCATAGGGAGATTTTTTTTTTTTTTAGCATGGCTAGTTGGAGTCCTATATGCCTTGCTTATCTGTATGTGAAGTTCTTTTCTAATACTTGGGAAGTTTTCTGCCATTACTTCTGTGAAGAGGTTTTTTTTATGTCATTTGGACTCTCTCCTGTTTCTTCATTGACATTGGTCAGTCTTATGTTATCCATCTTTGCACCATCTTGCAGCTGCTGGATTGAGTTCTCATGATCCCTTAATATTTTTAAGAAATTTTTCTTTTCCTGGTCACTAATTATAATCTTGTCCTCTATACTTGAAATTCTTTCCTCACATTGGGTCATTCTGCTGCATAAACTTTCAATGGAGGTTTTAATCTCCTGGATATCTGTTTGCATGTGTTTTATGTATTCCATTTGTTCCCTGTGTTGGGATTCCCTCATGGTCCTCAGCTCCTCTATTATTTTTATCTGTTTCTGCTCTAGATTTATTAACTGTCTTGCACTGTGGACACAGTCTCTGTTATTATCTGAGAAATGATTTCTGATTTCATTTTTTCCAGATCTTTTTTTGCCAGTTCAGGTATTCCAGGTGGTTGAGAGTCAGATTGCTCCATCTTGTTTCCCTTTTGGGTTGCCTTAGGTAATCTGAATGTCTGTTTATTTCAACAGATGCAGCCTGGTGTGCCTTTGTTTAGGCAACTTTTTGCTAACCCAGTGGTCTTCAATTCTCAGGGAGCCACCAAGCAGCCTTTTCTCTTCTGATCATCAGTGTACTAATTCCTGGGTTTAGAATAGTTGTCTTTTGGATCCCTGAGCTGACCTGCTGTCTAAGTGGGCTTCTTGCTGGGGTCTGTGCACACTTGGGATGGTATCTAGGTATGCCTCTGGCTAGGGCCTGCCCCCTTTTGTAGCTGTTGGCTGGTAGGGCCTTTGAGTGGGGTCTGTGCACCCTAGATCCTATTGTCACAGCAGACTTCTGTCTAGGGTCTTGATGCACTTACAGATGGTATTGGGAAAGCCTCTGGTTGTGGCTTCTGCACCTGTGCAGCTCTATTCCATGTGGGCACTTGGCTTGGGCCTGTTTGCCCAAGTGGCAGGGCTCAGGTCAGGGCCTTGTCTGGAGCTAGCTGAAGCTGGCCCACTCTGGTCCAAACCACTGCTCAGTAGGATCTGCAGGCACTTAATGATGGTACCGGGGCAGGCCTCTGGCTGATGCTTGTGAGCCTGTGGAGCTCTTTTCCAGGCAGCCCTTTGGTTTGGGCCTGTGTGCCTAAGGCACTAGTATTTGGGAGGGGCACTGGCTAGGATCTCCGTTCAGACATTCTGATCTGGTCCACACTGCTGCTTGACAGTATTGGTGCACACTTACAAATCTTAAATGTGTTTCTTGTACACAGCATATTCTTTTATCTTGTTTCTTGATCCATTCTACCAGTATGTTTCTTTTGATTGGTGAATTGAGACCATTTACATTGATGGTTATAACTCTTCATATGTATAAGCTTATCCCTGTCATATTTCTTTTCAGCTGTTTGTTCCATGTCTTTCCTCACTTTTTAATTGTTTGCCTGCCTTGTGGCTTCTTTCTATTTGTGATTTTGGAATTAATATTTTCATTATTTCTTTCTAAAATATACTTCAGAAAATTTTGTATAGCTAGTTTGTTCATCATGAATTTCTTCTGTTCTTTGTAATGGAAGTGTCTAATTCCTCCATTGAATTTAAAGATAGCTTTGCAGGATACATCAACCTGGGTTGGATGTTGTTTTCTTTCAAGACCTGAAATACTTCACTCCAAGCTCTCCTTGACTTAAAGATTTGCATTGAGAAATCTGCTGTGATTCTGATGGGCGTTTTTATAGGTGATTTGATTCTTTTCTCTAACAACTTTTAATATTCTGTTCTTGTGCTATATTTCTTTAATCTTGATTATTATATGCCTTGGTGTAGATTTATTTTGGTCATGGCTAATTGGAGTTCTATATCCCTTGTGTATTTGTATGTCAAATTCTTTTTCCATGTTTGAGAAGTTTCTGTCATTGTTTCTGTGGACATGTTTTTCATGCCATTTGTACTATCTCCTGCTTTCTCCTTAACTCCAATCAATCTTATGCTGTTCTCTTTTGAATCATTTTGCAGCTGTTGGATTGATTTTTTTGTGATCCCTTGTTATTTTTATGATATTATTCTTTTTGTCATTGTTAATGACAATCTTGTCTTCTAGATCTGAAATTTTGTCTTCACCTTCATTAAATTGATTGCATATAATTTCAATTGAGTTTTTAAACTCTTGGATTTTTGTTTTAATCTGCTTCATATATTCCATTTCTTTCCTATGTTAGACATTCATGGTTTCCATCATTTTCCTAAGGTTCTCTGTTTTATTATCTGTATCCACTCTAGATTCATTAAGCATGTTCTTCATTTTGAACATAATTTCTTTTCTTACCTGAGCAATTATTTTCTCTATGACCCCATGCATCTGTTTGCTTTTTATTTAACTTCTGCTGCTACCATTTCAGCACATTCAGGTGAATGATTTCCACTTACCTCTATCTAGCTGTCCCCTAGACTTATCCTTGGTGGGCTGGTAGTATCCTGCCCACTGGGAATGCATTTGCTTCTGTGTCATATCATTTTTGATTTTTAAATTTTATTCTGTTTTCTGTGTTGATCCCTGTAAATTTCTTATGGTTTGTAGCTTTATCACCAGTATTGAGGATTCCCTAGTAAATGTCTATTGCTCAGAGATGTCTTCTGGGCATATATGTGTTTCTTGGTCTTTATGTCTGTCCCAAGATCCCATCTTCCCAATTTATTAAGGATCATAAGTTGCTATCTATTTGGCTCAGCACTCAGTCCTTTGGTACCAGACTATAGTAAAAATTATGACCCTAGATAATCACAATGTTGTCATACATGGGAGAACAACTGATTACAGCAGTTAAGACATCCCAGCTAAAGTAGCACAATTAACAATATTAATAGCATCAAGCACAACCTAGAAACTGACAAACTGTGCTAACTCATTTTTTGGTTCCTTTAACCATAGGACTAAGATATACCTGTATATCATGAAATCCAACATAAACTAGGAACTTATACCCAATGTATTTCTCCTTAGTGGAGTGATTTTACCTGATATGGGGGATATTTAGAGGGATAGGAGAAAAAACAGAAAAAAATGAAGGGAAATATAGTAGAGGCAAGAATGGAGGACAATGGATGATCACCCAAGCTATGGGAAATTACATAAAAAGGAAGGAGAGAAAGAATGAAGAATAAAGCAGAAGAATGTTGAAGTGAACCAGAGAGACAAGAGATAACTTTCACTCACATGAAAATATCACAAAATGAATACAGATAGTTAAGGAAAGAGAGAAAGAAAATAAGTAGAACAAAATAAAAATAAAGGTGAAAACCTCAACATGCCAAAAAAAAAAAATGAACTAGACAGAAAAAACAAAACAAAATTAAATGAAATTCCTGTAGTGTCCACAGATCTGTGGTAGTGTCCCAGAAAGGTAGTGTCCCAAACTGTCTTGTAACTTTACCAATTCTGCAGTAAGAATATTTCTGGGTCCAGGCTGAATTTGGCCTCTGGATGTGTGGACTGGGGCCCATATTCAGCCAGCAGTTTTTTGGTTGTCCCTAGAAGGCCCACCCACATCTGCTTACCCTGAGTGTCACTCTTGTAGTTGCTGTGGCATCCTCATGGAGGAATAGCCCAGGGCTTCTTCCAATCCCATGTACAGATGGATCTTCCTGATCTTTGCACAATCTCCTCTGTTCCACACCCACTAGCATATCTCTATCATGTCCTGCTGCTTGTAATAAGGTGGGAGGTATTGTCACTGCCACAGATACAGCTCAAGGTTGCTCAGGCCCCCTTTAAGCTCCTCTTCAGGCTGTTCAAATCCTGTGTGTGCATCTGAGTCTTTCTCTCAAGCCACTGGTCACCACTCAATTCTTTCCCTGCCCCAGATGCACTGTGGTCACTAACTTTGCTGACAGTAGGGTTCCAAGTTAGCCCCCTAGGGAGCACAACAGAAAAAAAAGAGCTGGTGGCCCATTAGGGAGGGAGCAGTTTTCCCTTGTGTGTGGTGGTGAAGTTTGCTGCCAGGCTACAGTATACACAGTGTGGAAGAAGGCAAAAAAGGTAAGGGACATTATATCCCAAGTGTATCCTGTGTGGCTTGTGTTAGCCACACATTTTCAGTCCATTAATTTCTTGAAGACTTCCTAGTATGGCAATACTTGCTTGGCCTGCAGGTGGCACCACTGCTGGCAGCCCTGTTGGCTGGTATGATATTTTATGGAGTCCTGCACCTATGTTTTGTTTAATCTATAAGTCTCTTATTTCAGATTGATTTTGACATCAGGATATATGTCCCTCCCCTTCTTCCAATTACCTGTGTTCTTAGATGATTTTCTCTGAGTTGCTCCAACATGTCTCCTCTATTCCTCTTCCAAGCTCATGAGACATATATTTTTTTCTAGATTTCATTTGATTCTTGGAGTTTCTTCTCTTTTTCAAAAAATTTTCCTCTTGCTCAAATTACTGAGTAATATTCTGTTGTCAAATAATTATAAGTGCAAAAGGATAACAGCTAGATTATAAATTGAATGCACTGTACTTTGTGTTTCTTTATTTGAAATGGTATCACCATTGTGGTGTCTCTAATGTGACTACTAGAACCTCAGTAGAGTTACATAGAAAGGCAAAATAATTATGCACTAATTGTCTTGAAAACAAAAAATAATCTTATAATGGTGACTGTGGCTTCAGCAGACTAAAATGTGCATGTGTGTATGGACACAAGTAACTGGTTTAGAGAAGGTATAGTATACAATCCTACAATATTGCTTGTGTGTGAGGATAGTTCTTCATGTAGGTTTTCCACATACACTTCAACACTGTTCTGAATTATTTTAAGGTGAATATGATGTTAAATAACCCTGCTTTACACTCAAACACCCTCTTTCAAGAAAATCATTCTCTTCTTTGTTTCCTTAATATACCATTCTCATTCATAAGCGATAGTTTAAGACATACAGGTTTTTGTTGGGTTTTTTTGGTACCAGGGGTTGAACTCAGTCCTTGCGCTTGTGCAGCAGGCAGCAAAACCACTGAGCTAAACCCCTGGCAACATATAGTTTCTTATATTGATTTCTTCTGCCTCTTGAATAAGCAAAAGAGTCATGAGTATTAGCATATCTTATAACACTTTAATGTGATATGAGTATCTTGAGGGTCAAAATCTTGATTATACAATTCACTAGACATTTGAATTTGTACAAGTTATCTTATTATGCCTGTTTCTGCATCTGTAAAACAAGGGGAGTAATAATGACTAACTCTTTTATGAGGAATAAAGAAGTTAATATTAACAAAGAACTTTATTCATTGGCATGTATTGTAGCCATAACCATTCACCAATATTTGGCTCACTTCCATGTCAGGGCACACAGAAGGATCACTGTTGTCTGCCATTGCCAACACTACCAATACCTGAGAAACACACTTATTTGCTTTGACAGGCAAAAAGAAGTTCCCTAATAGTGAAATGTGCTGGAATTCTAGCCATCTGTTGAAGATATCGCAATTGTTCTGGAGAGATAACTAAACCTGCATTGTTGGGTTAAATTACAAGACCAACTAAGTATGTACTCTATATATTATAAAAGTGTTAGCTGATTGTGCTATATATTCACCTATTCTGGTACTAGTTTCTCTATTACTATGTATTTCAAGGTTTAAATTTTTGTATTATCAATAAGCTGTTAAAAGGGAGATAGCACAGCTTATATTTCTTTTTATTATTCTTCCTCAATGGCTAACAATAGTAAAACACTGCATCCTGTGATATTAATAAAATGAAAGAGATATTTCAATATTCTAGATGTATAGGAGGCTTTGTAGCTACCTCATGAGATCGGTTAAAAAGGCCAATAAGAATCCATCAGAGAAGATCACAGCAGTTATGTATAAATCCATAAGCTCCAAAATCTTTTGTTCTCAATTTTTATATTCTCCAGTCCAGGTCAGAAACCTGAAAGTCCTAATTGTATCCTTGCTTTACTTATTTTCCTATGTTTTTTTCCAAGTCCAATAACTTTTTAACTTCTCAAATATCTCTCATATGTCACATCACTTTTACCTCCTCAGCAACTCTTTTTGTTCTGATCACCATAATTTCTTTCATAGTTAATTAAAGGAGCCTCCTAACTCTTCTTACTTCTAGTCCTGTCACTACCCAATCTATTTTGTCTTCTCCATACAGAGTAGATGTATTCCAAAACACAAATCTGATCATGTTACATCCTTTCTTAAAATGGGGTTCTCACTACCTTTTTGATAAATTTCAAATTCTCTAACTTGGTGTTTTATGAGCTTTTAATATTTGTGTAATGTTTTTCCCTCCTTCCTTGTCTCATGTACTATGATTCAGTGACATTGAGCTATTTACAATTTTTTTTGAGACAGGATCTCATTAGGCAGGTCAGACTATCCTTAACTCCTCTCTATGTAGCCCAGACTGGCCTTGAACTCACAGTGATCCTCCTGCCTCAGCCTCCTGAGTCTTTGGATTGCAGGTGTGCACTACCACACCTGGCAGAGTTATTTACAATCCTTAAAACAAACATTTTTTTTTGTTTACTTACACTTTTCCTTAAGTTTGGAGAATTCATCTTACTACTTTGCTTATTCTTTGAGACTCAGCTTAGATGATCATCATTTGTGAGAAACTATTTTGTAGACATTTCCAAAGATGTACCTCCTTAGGAAGTCCTGCTTGCCTTCATATGATGAGCATGTATAGCATATTTGACAGGTCCAAACAACCTGGGTTTGAATATGTGCTTTGTCAGTTAGTACAGGAGTGATCTTGGGCAGGTTAAATGACAAATTATGGATTTATACATACTTGTTGTAAGAGTGTTTTGCCAGCGTTATTCAGAAGAAATACTTTTAATACAGTGCTTTAAATATGGCAAGTGCTTGGTGAATTGAGACAATTAACGTTGATGGTTATAACTGAAATGTATTGACTTGTCATTGCTATGACTTTTTCTTTTTGATGGGTTCTCCCCCTTTACATTTAATTTCTTGTCATGCCAGATGGGTTCATTCTGCTTTGCTTCCTGGGATTGTGGTCCTCAATGTCTGCTTCTAGGATATTGTGTAAAATTTTTTGGAGTGCTCATTTGGTATTCCTGAAGTTCCTAAGGTGCTCTTTGTCATGAAAGTGTCTTATTTCTCCATCCATTTTGAAAGATAGTTTTGCAAGGTACATCAATCTGGGTTGGAGGCTGTTTTCTTTTAGGGCTTGGAAGATGTCACTCCAAGCTCTTCTTGCCTTGCTGGTTTGTGTTGAGAAGTCTGCTGTGATTCTGATGGGCTTTCCTTTGTATGTGATTTGTTTCTTTTCTCTGACTGCTTGTAGAACTTTGTTCTTCTGTTGAGTTTCTGGAATCTTAACAATTACATGGCTGTGTGTAGGTTTTTTTTTTGATCAAGGCTATTTGGAGTCCTATATGCCTCACTTATCTGTATGTCAAGTTCTTTTCCTCTGCTTGGGAAATTTTCTGCCATTACTTCTGCAAAGAGTTTTTTTTGTCATCTGCACTCTCTCTTCTTTCTTCATTGACTCCAGTCAGTCTTGTTATTCTTCTTTGCATCGTCTAGCAGCTGCTGGATTGATTTCTCATGTTCCCTTATAATTTTGAAGCAATTTTTCTTTTCCTGGTCATTAATTGCAATCTTATCTTCTATATCTGAAATTCTGTCCTCACATTGGCTCACTCTGCTGTGTAGACTTTCGATGGAGTTTTTCATCTGGAAATCTATTTGCATGTGTTTTATGAATTCCATTTGTTTCCTATGTTGGGATTCCATCATGTTCCTGAGCTCCTCTCTAGATTTATTAATCATGTCTTGCACTGGGGGCACAATTTCTCCTGTTATCTGAGAAATTATTTCTGATTTCATTTTTTCCTGATCCTCTTTTGTTGCCAGTTCAGTGGGTCCAGGTGGTTGAGTATCAAAGTTTTCCATCTCATTTCCCTTTGGGGTTGCTGTAGGTGATCTGGAAGTCTGGTTTTGAGACTTATGTGTTTTCTCATTTCAACTAGGGGGGTGGGTGGGTGCTGTTGGTGCCCATGTGGCTCTCCTCCTCTGAGCTGGGAGAGGTGGGATGGGGCAGGGAGCTGTGGTAGGGATGGTGACCCAGAAGCCCCTTCCTCTGGGCTGGGAGCAGCAGGACAGATGGTGGCCCAAATGCCCTTTCCTCTTGGCTGGGAGCAGCGGGAGGGATGGTGGCCAGGAAGCCCCTTCATCTAGACCAGGAGCAGTGGGACAGCTGCTCAGAAGCCCCTATCTCTGGGCCGGGAGAGGCGGGATGGATGGCGGCCCTAAAGCCCTTTCCGCAAGTGCTCAATGAATGCTAGCTACCATTGTTGTTGCCTCACTTAGCAGAAGTTAACTCCCAGGGTCTTAAATGAGTTTCACTTTCAAAACTGGGCAACAAGTTCTCTTTTTGTAACATTCATCTTTGAAAAATGAATGAATAAAAAACATACTTTTGGTAACAAATATGATGTCTTTTTTTCTTAATATAATGAGAGTTTTTGCTCAATTCATTTGGGAGAATATTTAGGGAAACAATGTGAGAATAACTTTGAATAAAATATCCCACAAAAAATAAAATGTCCTACAAATAAAGTGGTATTCAACTGTTACATTTTGAAGAACTCAGATTATTTTTCCTATGCAGGATTGTTAGCATACTGTGTTCAGTGATTGTTTTGGTGTATTTCCTCAAGTGTCTCTTCTTTAAAGTATAATTTTCTTGTGCTTATGTAGAACCACTGAGACTGTTTACTGGGTCTTTAGTGACGATTTGGCTGATCAAGATGCAGGGTATGTCTGTACCTAAAAGAGTCAAGGATATCTGTTATACTTGTAGATATTGAAAACAGAATACATTTTAGAAAGTATTTTTTTGCTAAATATTAAACATATGCCCCCAGTGTACAATTTTATTAATGTCAGTGAGTTATAAAATTAACCTATACATTCAGCCTTTTGCAGACTGTATCATAATTTCTTTTCTTTATCATACTAGATTACTTTCCTGAGTGCAATCATATAATTCAATACTAGAGAACAAAAGAATTATTCATATATCTATAGCACTGCTCCCTTGTACCGAGCTTTAATAGCTCCTTGTTGTTTTACAGTGTTTCATTATTAATCATAAAAGTGATTAATATGATGGGATAGGATAAGGAATAATAAGTAGAATATTCTCAGTGATCTAAGACTTGGTAATATTTTTTATATTCAGTGTATTTTCTTTATCAATTTATTTTCAATTTACATATAATTTTAGCACAGATATTAGGAATTCTGTTACAAATAACTCTCTCCTCCTCCTCCTCCTTCTTCTTTATCTTCCTCTCTCTCTCTCTCTCTCTCAGAATAAGGAATTCAAGATTTAGTCACTGATATGAAATCAGCCAATGACAATCAGTAAACTCCCTATCCCAACCTATGGATAAGGATTAGTTTCTCTACATTTTTCCTATTCAAGTCCCTGTCTCAAAATGCTAATGAGGTTGCAAACCCTCAGAGATCCACATTCATTCCACATTCATTAATTCCAGGTAGTAAGAGTGACACTCAAGCCTACAATTAATATACAATAAATAGTTACTCCTACAGAGATTAGGGCAATAGAGGGTTGTAGAACAAAATATTTGTTAAAACTATCAAATAACCCCCTCCAAGAACATTTTTTGCTTCACCTTGGATATATATAAATTTTTTCAAATATAGCTCTTTAAAGAATGTGTACTGGCTTTCTATTTCCATGGGAAGGACATAGTTACTATATAGAGACCTTCCCTTTATGCACAGAGGAGACACAAGTCTTGCTTTATCTTCCCTATAAAACACAAAGCTATAAAATAGAAGTAGAAATTATACATTTTTGTATTTCTGCTGTAGTTTCCCAGATCTGGGAAAATTAGCTTGCTAAATAACTACTACCAAGAGTACCTACATCAAATAATTTGGAGTAAAGAACAGTAAAAATGGTAAAATATTGTGGGGGTTTTTAAGAAACAATTCTGAAGGCAAAAGCATGGGTCTCTCTCTGCTATCCATCAGTAAAGTGAGCTCTAAGGATATTTCTGTTTCCACTTGTTAAAATCTGAAGAGCTTCCAACATTCCAATAGGTGGCAATACAAGATAAGGAAGATTTAAAAAAATATCCTGAGGAAAATTCAAAAGTAAAAAAGGCTAATTATATATTTAAATCTCATTTTTTCCTAGACAGATAAGGCAAAACATTTTTTCCAGAGAAGATTGTGAGATATGAGAACACGTATATTTTCTTTCAGAAATTAGTAGTAGTAGTAATAGTCAGTACTAAAATCCCCTGGAAGCCTGTCAAGGAATTGTTAGTCATCCGTTTCAGCAGAATGAGTTCCCTAGCACAAGTCTATTTAATCACTTCAATTAATATTTTAGCTAGTATAATTACTCTGGGTAGCAAAATTGTGAATAATAAGAATCAAGTAAACAGAAAAATAGTCTCAAAGTTATTTTTCAAAAAAAGCTTGTGTATGTTTTTGTTAATAATATCAAACTATTTAACACATTTAACATTTTTTTTATTCTTAAGTTCTTTTATCAGTACATTTTAGGTATACAATATGTTTACATTTATCACTGGATGCTTGTATCTGTACATGATGTATCTTGGTTCATATTTTTTCTCCATTATCTGGGCACCCTTCACCCCCTCCACCCTTCCCTATTTGCATAGACTTCATTTCGATTTTTTTTCTATTCTCATAAATTTTCCTTTCCCTTCTTTCTTTTCCCTTCCTCTCACACTACCCCTACCCCTTTGGACATTTCTTCCTATTTCAAATTATCAATTCTTCAATTTAATCAATTTAACCCTTACTTATACTTTCAGTTTCTCACACTAGAGAAACTATTTGGTATTTACACATGTGTGTAATAGTTATTTCACTTAAGAGTATGGCCTCAGTATGCATCCATTTAGCTATAAATGACTCTAGTTTCTCATTCTTTATGACTGAGTACTACTCCATTTTATTAAAAAAGAAACCCATATCTTCTTTATCCAGTTTCCAGTTGATGGGCACTTGGGCTGTTTCCAAGCTTTAGCTATTACAAACTGTGGTGCTATAAACATGGGTGCACATATATCACTGTGGTAATTCTTTTGGGAAGATACCCAGCAGGGGGATAGCTGGGTCAAATGGGACCTCTAGTCTTAGTTTTTGAGGTATCACCATAGTGATTGTCACAGTGATTGCACCAGTCTGCACTCTCACCAGCAATGGAGAAGGGTTCCTTTCTCCCCACACCCCTGCCAGCATTTGTTATTGGTTGATTTC
>NW_004624911.1:675288-697499 GCF_000247695.1 Heterocephalus glaber
TTGTAAAAGGAATTGTTTCCCTAATTTCTCTCTCAGTAAGTCTGTTATTTGTGTACAAGAAGGCTATTGTTTTTGAGTGTTGACCTTGTATCCAGCTACTATACTGAATCTAGTCTAGAAGTCTTTTGCCTGATTTTTTTGGGTCCTCTATGTAAAATATTATATCAACAGCAAGTTATGACAATTTAATTCTTCCTTTCCTATCTTTACTCCTCTTATTTCTTTCTCTTTTCTAAGTGATGTGGCTAATGTTTCCAGAACTATATTGAAGAGGAGTGGTGATAGTGGGCATCCTTGTCGTGTTCCTGATTTTAGCATGAAGGTTTTCAGTTTTGACCATTTAGTATGATGTTGACTGTTAGTTTTTCATAGATAGCCTTAATCAGGTTGAGATATAGACCTTCTATTCCAATTTTCTGTAGGGCTTTTATCATTAATGGGTGTTGGATTTTGTCAAATGCCTTTTATCTATCTATTGAGATGATCATATGTTTTTGTCCTTGACTCTCTTAATATAGTATATTACATTTATTGATTTACAAATGTTGAACCATCCTTGCATCCCTGGGATGAATCCTACTTGGTCAGGGTGTATGGTCTTCTTGATGACCCTCTGTATTCTGTTTGCCAGTGTCTTGTTGAGGATTTTTGCATCTATGTTCATTAGGCAGATTGGCCTGTAGTTGTCTTTTTGGGTTGGGTCTTTCCCTGGTTTTGGAATCAAAGTCACACTTGCTTCCAGGAAAGAATTTGGAAGCTTTGCTTCCCTTTCAATTTCCTTGATGAGTTTAAAGAGTAATGGCAATCATTCTTCTTTAAATGTCTTGTAGAATTCAGCAGTGAAGCCATCAGCACATGTGCTTTTCTTCGTTGGTAAATTTTTTATTACATTTTCAATTTCACTCATTGTAATTGGGGTGTTTAGAATTTCTATATCTTCATTTAACTTTGGCAATTCATATGTATCTAGGAATCTATCCATTTCTTCTGTATTTTCCATTTCATTAGAGTACAGGTTCTCAAAGTAGGTATTGATGATCCTCTGGATTTCTGTTGGATCTGTTGTGACGTCACCATTTTTTTCTTAATTGCATGGATTAGAGCCTTTTTCCTTCTTTTGATAAGGTTGGCTAAAGGTTTATGAATGTTATTTATTGTTTCAAAAAACCAACTCATTGATTCATTAATTTTCTGTATCATTCTCTTAGTCTTCATTGCATTGATTTCTGCTCTGATCTTTATAATTTCCTCTCTTGTACAGGCTTTGAATTTGTTATGCTCTTCTTTTTCTAGGACCTTGAGGTTCTTCATTAGGTTATTTATCTGAGTTCTCTCTGTTTTCCTAATATGGGCATTCACTGCTGTGAATTTCCCATGTATGAGTGCTTTCATTGTGCCCCATAGATTTCTGTATTTTGTATCTAATTTTCCCATCAATTTTCAAAGATAATTTTGCAGGACACAACAGTCTAGGTTGGAAGTTATTTTCTTTTAGGCCTTGAAATACTTCACTCCAGGGTCTCCTTGATTTGAGGGTTTATGTTGAGAAGTCTGCTGTGATTCTGATGGGCTTCCCTTTGTAGGTGATTTGTTTCTTTTCTCTAACTGCCTGTAGGATTTTGTTCTTCTGTTGGGTTTCTGGGATTTTGACTATTATATGTCTAGGTGTAGATTATCTTTTTGATCATGGCTATTTGTAGTTCTATATACTTCACTTATCTGTGTGTCCAATTCTCCACCTCTGTCTGGGAAGTTTTCTATTATTACTTCTCTGAACAGTTTTTTATGTCAATTGTACTTTTTCCTGTTTTTTTCATGGACTCCTATCAGTCTTATGTTATTCTTTTTTGCATCATCTAGCAGCTGCTGGATTGATTTTTTTTGTGGTCCTTTACTATTGTCAAGATATCTCTGTTTTCGTGGTCTTTAACCTCGATCATATCTTCTATATCTGATATTCTATCTTCAGATTCCCTTAATCTGCTGTGCGTACTTTCAATGGAGTTTTTAATCTCTTGAATATCTGTTTGAATCTGCTTCACGGATTTCATTTCTTTCTTATGTTGGGTGATCATGGTTTCCATTTCTTTCTTATGCTGGGCATTCATTGCTTCTATCATGTTTCTAATCTCATCTATGTTTTTTTTATCTGTTTCTCTTCTAGAGCCTCTAATCATGTATTTCATTCTGCTCCCCATCTCTATAGTTATCTGGGAGTTTATTTCTGCTTTGAATTTTTCTAAAGCCTTATTCATCTGTTTTCTTACTTCCTGTGCTATCAGTTGAGGGTGTCCACGTGGTTGATTGTCAGACTTTTCCACCTCGTTTCCCCCAGAGTTTACCCTTGGTGAGATGGAAGTCTGAGTTTGGGCCTTGCTTAAATGTCTTCTAATTTTTGTTTTTGGTATTGTCCTTGGTTTAGTTCCTTGGTTGATACTTCAAAATTTCTTATTGTAAGTATCTTTGTTGCTTGTAATTAGAACCCTCATGGAATGATTGCTTCTTAGACATGTCTTCCAGATATAGTTGATCTTTAGGCTCTGAGTCTTTAATGTCTCTGAGGCTGTCTCATTTTCATTATACCAGGAAGGATCACTGACTAGATCAATAACAAAACCTTAGCCCAAGTGATACAATCAGCAACACCTTAGCATCAAGTACCTCTTAGAAAATGACAATTTGTGTTAATTATTATTTTATCACCTTTAACTGTGTGAATTAAATCAAAATCAAGGACCAACCCAACATATGTTTATAGTGAATAATCTCTTCAATATAGCAGCTTTAGAAAAAATTTGCAAAGAGTAGGAAAAAAATTAAAAATAAGAGAGAGAGAAAAAATCAAATAAATAATACTAATTTTGGAAATAAAAAATAAAATGAAAATGAAGGAAGGGACTCCTTCAGCGTATGTCTCTGGTGTCACAATAGACAATGTGGGCAGCAATGTGCAGATATAAGTCAATGATTCTCAGCAAGTCAGTCACAGACCTGTGAGCTTCAGGCAGATTTCTGGCTGCAAGTCCCAAGTTGAGCTCCCTGTCCTCTTGTAGGTTTGAACTCTGTGAGGTTGTACTGCAGGGTCCAGGTGCTGTTCACCTGATGATAGTCCAGGTTCTGATGGGAGGTGATGATCCCTCCAACTTACTCAGTATGGTGGTCTGGTGGTCTGGCGTCCCCTTTGTAGTGTGGAACCAGGTGGCAGTACAGCCAAGAGGACAGAGGAAATGGAGGGTCCTGCAGGTGCCCACATGGCTAAGTGGATTGCCGCCTTTGGCATGGCCTGGATGGGGCAGGGCTCCCTGCAACCCAGGACCTCTCTCCCTGGCATACTGCAGAACACATTCAACTTTATATATCTTAAAGATCTCCTCTAGTTATAGTCTCCTCTCTTTGTTAAGCAACAACAAAAATAGCCCAAGATACTAGAAATTGAAACTAAGTTAGAATATCATTAATCTTTTCTAGTTTCACTGCATTGCTAACATCTTTTAATCCAGTAACTAAATATACATTCATTGCATAAATTTAATGAGATAAGACTTATATAAACTAAACTAAAATTATATCACATTTGTTTACTGGAGTGTAAGGTCATTATTAGGCAATCTAATCTAATTTAGAGAATGCTGAAAGATTCAAAGTTTAGGAATGGGAATAAGTATGAGTCAGCAAAATGTAGAGATTCTCTAAGAAGATACTTTAGAAATGAAAGACCATTTCAGTATGGGATATTGAATCTCTTTTAGATTGTCTAAGCTTCTACAATGATTAGAAAAACTAGTAGGGATTATTTATATAAACACAATCATTTATTGGATATCATTTTGGGCTATGAGTGTTTTATTAATGATTTGATGAGAGGAAAGAAGAGTAAGCTCTAAAAGAAAAAATATATAAGGTATATTTTTGTGCCATCCAATAAGTTTATAATGCAATTTTATTATAATATATTATGCTTCTAGAAATTACAGCTTGAGTTAGAAAGCTTAGAGATAAAATAGTAGAAGCATCTTTTTTTGTTGTTGTTTTGTTTTTGTTTTTGGTACCGGAGATCGAACTTGGGTCCTTGTGCTTGCGCAGCAGGCAGCAAAACCACTGAGCTAAATCCCCAGTCAGTAGAAGCATCTTTAGCATTAATAAATTAGTTAAGTAAAAGAAAAACATTTGGTGCACCTTATAAGGCAGTTGTAAAAATTCTATAAAACGTGTAAGATAAAACAGAATATTTGTCAACTAAGTGAATTACAGTGAGAAGATCAAAGTGGACAAAGAGTTTTTGAGAGGGGTCTCACTTCTCTTTGCTAAGCTCTAAATTTTTTTTGGTTTTTATTTATAAGGCAGAGTGATGGACTTAAAACTCTTAAAAAATAGATATTAGTCAAATGAACTTTTACAAAAATGCCCTCAGTGGGGGAAATGGGAGGGAGACAGGAAGAGGAGGTAAAAAGAATTGAGAGAATATGTATATGTACCAATATGCCATGATGAGCACATTAGTTATGTATCATATATAGTCATATATATGTATCATATACATAACAAAATATTTTAAATTAGTATTTTTACATTTTAAATATATATGTTACATATATCATATATGTATCATATAGATATAATAACAAAATATTTTAAATTTCCTAAAATTTTCTATGGAAGATAATAGTAAGCATTAAGCAGGTAATTTGTCATGGTTTATGTTTTCTCCTAGAGATTTGTTTTTTTCAATTGCATGAGAGCTCCAGAAACTAATAATACCCCCTACTATGTTGCACTTAACCTAGTCATATCCTTGCAGGAAACACGGTCATCTGTTTTGCTTTTGTGCCTGAGAAAATTGGTAGTGATATCAGGCACCAATGACATTTGCTTTCTCACTTAGCAGAGATATTTGTGAGTATGCTATGATCTCTAAGAGAAATATTATAAAGTAGGAAGTGTATAAATATTCCAAGAACCTAGAACAAGGTATTGAGATTTTGAAAACTTGGTTAGATTATTTTTCCTCTTATGGTTTTAATATTAAATAAGCTATGTACAAAACCTTCTCACCAAAACTTTATTCCAGATCAAGACAAGATTACCACATGGCAAATGACTATGAAACTGTGGCACATAAAGTAGTATTTCTTAATTGTCCTCTGGCAAAGACAGATAAGGAGTGTTATAAAAAAACTTTTATGATGATAGGAAAGTAGAACTGTTAAAAGTTGAACTGCAGTGTAGCTTTTCTCTTCCCTGTTTCTTCTTTTCTTGAAGAATAAACATTTTACCCAAATCAATATAGCACCACTACTATGGGCCAGCTTCTGAAAGTGAAAAGGTTTTGTAAACTAGAAACATTATTAGTAAATATAGTTTTTTTTAAAAAAAGAAGAGTTTATCTATAAACTAACATATTGATGGACTCAATGTGGATATTTACAATTATATTCCCTATATGTATATTTAAGGAATATGCCTACCTATGAGTTATTTGTATTCATTCTGTTTTTTTAATCCAAACTGGTTTTCTGCTGCTCTAACTGTTCTTTGATAAAAAGAAATCAGATTTTTACTGACTACATGGTGTAACTCATGACATATGAAATAAATGGTGTCTGGGACACAGGTAAAATAGTTTTTAGACTTCTAGAATAATGTAGAATTATAGAATGTTAGTACAACTGTGCAGCTTTATCTGATCATCTGTTTTGGCTCCTGCTGGATATACTTGCATCATTGATTCACTGAAATATTTCTCAACTTGTTGTCCTACAAGGAACTTTCCCATTTAATTCTAGGCTTGTTTTTGTTAGACTGGACAGCCTCCATAAATTCAACTATTACAGTCTCTCCATTATATGCGGTCCATCATGCTACCCTTGGAACCCCAGAGAGGTATATCCCTATGTGTTGCAGTGGTAAATAGATGGGGAACAGAAAGAAGTGGTCAAAGAGGATGATGGTAGAGTGAAATGTAGAGATATATATCATTTGTCTTGAATCTTGCATAGTTTATACAATACAGGAATCATGCCTATCCCCAACTCTGGATTTCAGGAGAGAATTTTCTAAATTCATTCTTGCAGCTCTATATTTTTTAAGTGCTCTGTCCTGGCAAATTAAAATGAATTATCTGATTGATAAACACCTGCAGGCTTGGCTCAGCTACATCTTTCTCTACTCTGGAAATAGGCTTGCCTATAGGGAGACATTGTGCTCTACATCTGGAAGGAAGGAAGGCTATTCTGGTTCAGTACTGCTATGAATTAGTGAGTTAGAGTATCTGATTCTGAGGTTTGTGTTTAACAAGTCTACTTAGTTAATTGAACTAAAGTTACATTTTTTTACTTTTACTAAAACGATAATGGTGATAATTTTGTTCTGTACACCTCTTTCCTTTGTTACAATTTTCAGTTTCTTCAGAACCTGAGCAGGAAGCTTCTAAGAGACCTTAAAATTATACATGAGTTTTGGATGAAAAACTGAGTGAGTAAACACATTTTATTGTAGCCTTTATAACTGCTACTAAAAAATGGAAAGAACAACTTCCAACTTTAATCTTTCAATCTGGAAAAAGGTCAGGAAAGAGCATATCTTCAAAAATAAATATTTAGTTCAAAGACTCATTAATTCTGGAATTCTGGTTACTCTAATTAGCATTTGAACTTTGTGTTGGAATTGCATGTGGTTTAATAGGTAAATTACATACATTAAGAATACAGTTGGTTGAAATCCTGGACTGATCATTAATATGTTCAGACTTCTTATATATAAAAAGGGAAAGGTACTGTAATAATGGAAGGATATTTGCTTTCTAGTGGTGATAACTTTAAGCAATTATTTTGCAACACTCCAGTACATAAATATTTACAACTTCCTAAAGTTCATAAAAATAAGTTTTAATTTAAAAAATATACATGTCACAGTATTTTTCAGACAGTGATATTAGGGAATAAAATAATTCCATGTATTTACTCAAATTTTTGAAGTGTTATACCTCATTCTTTAAATGAAAATGAAAAAAAGAGCCTCATATTTGAGAAAGACTTTTCTTTTAAGTGACAATATATGAGGCACAAAATTTTATACTATTAGAAATTGCCAACAAAATAATGTTGACTCATTCAACTGTAACCTTTCCAGGAATGGAATGACAGGAAGAGAAATAAGAAAAAGACTAATTTCAGTGCATGAATCATCACCTAGAATGGAGAAAAGTTTTCATTAAAGCATAGGTCAATATCTATTTTCAGTCACCCATTAGATAACACTTTTCGAGCTTTTCAAGTTTACAGATGATTCCATTAGATGATTTCATGCCCAAATATTTATCAAGAGTAGGTCATTTAAAGATTTAAAAACCCTTGTCAAATGGCCTTACAAAACAAGAAATAGTATAAGAATTAGCAAATGGCATTATATTAAATTAAAAAGCTTCTGCACAACAAAGAAATCAACCAACAGAGTGAAAACACACAATGGGAAAAATTTTTGTCAGCTACTCCTTAGACAAAGGACTAATATTTAGAATATATAAAAAATTCAAAAAATTGGAATAGATGGTCTCTACCTCAACCTGATAAAAGTCATCTATGAAAACCCAACAGCCAATATCATACTAAATTGTCAAAAACCGAAATCCTTCACACTAAAATCAGGAACAAGACAAGGATGTCCACTATCACCACTCCTGTTCAACAAAGTTTTGGAAACATTAGCCACAACACTTAGACAAGAGAAAGAAATAAAAGGAATAAAGATAGGAAACAAAGAAGTCAAAATGTCAGTATTTGTAGATGACATGATGCTCCATATAGAAGACCCCAAGAACTCCACCAAAAGTCTTCTAGACTTAATAACCAAATTCAGTAAAGTAGCTAGATAGAAAATAAATAGCTTTTCTATGCACAAAAAACAGACTCACTGAGAGACAAATGGGGCAATCAACTCCTTTCACTGTAGCATCCAAAAAATTGAAATATCTAGGAATCAACCTAACAAAAGAAATAAAAGACCTCTACTATGAAAACTATAGATTTTTAGTGTTGCTAAGAGATCTATAGGAGGTCTTGGATGCAGGTTCTTGTCCTGGAGGCCACTGCAATAAAGCCATGGGGAACACATCTCCTCCTGGCAGGAGTTCCTGCATCTCAGAGACCCTCAGGCCCCATGTTGGGTCCCAGAATTGTTGGAAATAAGTCACCAGACTCAAATTATCAGTGAAGAAGAATGCACTCAGACATGAGGCAAGAGGTCTCAACAAGGTTTTCATCTTTATTTCTGCATAAGGGTCCAAGCATGATGTAACGGGCATGCAGGACAAAAGAGAGTTGTCCCCTTTATCTCTAACACATTAGAAGCAGATGACATTTAAATTCATTGGCTGAATTCAAAAGCTTACAATCAATCATGGTTGACTAACTCCGGTGGTATAAGTTGGAGGTGGGTTGTTGGGTAAGGTAGAGAAATGACAGAGGATATGGGGTTTGAAACAGAAAGCACTTGGTTCTTATCTTGGAAACTGGCTGTGCTCAGGGAAAAAATATATAGTCATCATTTCTTGGAGCTCATGATATTAACAGGGTGGGAGGTAGATAGTGAGTAACAGCCAGGTCATTTAAACTCTAAATGAACTTACATTGGCCTTGTGCTTTGACAAAAAAGACAAAGTCTATTTATCACAGGTGACAGATAATAATGTGTTAAAAATTGTAACTATGATGAATGACAGTGTGTTTGAACAGTTATGAAGTCTATTTCCATTTCCCAGCATACACTCAGGTTCAATACCCAGTTTATAGGCTAAAATTTGTAATCATGGCATAGCAATAAATAACAACAAAAAAGTGGTAATAGAAATCTAATTATTGCAAACTTATTCTGTTTTATGTGATGATTTCTAGATGGTGAAATGTGGCCAGGAAATACTTGGAATGGCAATGTTTTTGTATGTTCATTAAATGCTATGTGTGATAAAAATTAAAATACTTTGGTTTCTTGGAACCCATTAATGTAGCCAAATGAAGCAAAGTGAATGCATTTACTCATTCATAGAAAGACAACTAATACCGGGATGTTCTCTTCACACACTTTATGCTACAGAACTAAGGAAGACACAATATTTTGCATAGTTAAGGTTTCTATGTATGAGAAGTTAGCTCTCTGATCACCAGAACTCTTTTAAAAACTGATTTCATTTGGTTGAAGTTTCCTAAAATGTGATACATATTTTTAGCACCTCATTAACTGTGTTATCCTGTCACTTATTCTTTTACTAATGTCTAAGAATCATTATTCTAGCCCTGAAAATGTAGTTTTGATTATAGTCTAAAAGATGCATTGATCTTGGCAATACTCTTGGATTTCTGTTTTGAAAAAATCTCTAATTTAAGATTTCATCATAATTTCTTACCTATAATATGGCTATCTTTTTGCACAATTAATTAATGGATTGAATGCTAAAATCAAGTGGTTTTGTTATTCTCCATCAAATCAGCTTTACTATTTCTGTCATTTTTTAAAACTTAGCTGCAAGATTCAGAAAACTAGCATTTATTGTTTCACATTTTACCACACAGTTTATGGACTCCATCAGCTTATATGTAATTATCTTCCTCACATTATTTTCTACTGGGATATAAGGAAATTAGCCATCACCATTTCAATAATTTGTAAAATTGTGCTTTGTTGGAGGGTGTATCATATGTGACAAATTTGTCATCATCATTCTCAGGTAATAGCAGTCCTACTGATGAAACGCCTTGCCAAAGTGTTCTCCAAGTCTTCTATATTTGACTTCTAATAGAATTCTAATCAAAGAAATACATTTTTATTTAAAATCAGACCAAGTCATGCATTATCTTTCTATAATATATCAACTTATTCTGAAGACCACCTAGTTTCACATATCTATGTCTATATATGTATGTCTATATCGACATTTGTATCCTTTGAGATACTAACTTTACCTTTTTAAAGTTGAATGATCAAATACCCGGAGCAGCAATTTGTAGCAAGAAAAACTATCATTTAGAAAATATTAGAAAGTTCCATACCCAAAATTTTGCCTTAGTAAGTGTAAAGTATGATTTAGGATTTTCATTTTCAATAAATATTTCAGATGTTTCTGGTACATGTAGTCTGAGCATATTGAGAAACAGTGTTTAGCCTGGCAGTTTTCAATCCTGGCAGCACATCTGAGGAGATTTTATGAATCCTATACTTTGAGCTAGAGCCTAAAAAATGAAATCAAATCTTTGAAGGTTCTAACATAGATATAAAAAAAAAATTCTCCAGGTGATTTCAAAGTGCAGTTATGATTGAGAACTAAGAGTATAAATATAGTTTCTTTGTCTTCTGGGGTGTTTGGATTCTTGTTCTGAAGAACAATAAAATACAATGGGACATAAAAGAAAATACTGTAAAGGGTTTTTGTCTATCCACACATTGGCTTATGTTCTGTTAGTAAGAGGACAACTGTAATACTTTTGAAAACTCTAGAATGAATACATTTTCCAAATTTTCTTTCTTGTGAATTTATACAAACAATATATAAAGATCTATTCTCCAACTGGTCACAACTGATTCATTCTGTTCTGTTGAGGAGTTACATAATACTCTCAATCTAACTGTTATGAGGTACTTGGTTCCCAGTTCATAAAGACTTCTTAGCATTGAAGGGCCTCTTAACTCCTACATATATGTTTATAATCTTGGACTAAATCTATCTCTAGGCAGGATAAATGAGGCTTACATTAGTAAATTTTTAGTTCAGCACTAAATTAGCTATGCTGGTCATATTCTTTCGATTTTAAATTCTGATTTGGTTGAGTTTGCCTTGTTCTTTGGTGGGCAGTCTTCTTTTGGGCCCTGGTACTAAAATCTTGGTTTCTTTATTATCCACTACATGCCTAGGCTTGCACATGGACTCTCGATACTGAAGTCATTGCTTTCATACATTGGATACTCGAAAACATTCAAGTACTCAAAATTGAATGCCATGAATTCTGCTCATGGGTTTTGTTTAAATGTTTATTCTGATGTAAATTAATCTTTAGAGAATATCTGTAAGAATAGTTCAAGGAACTCTCATATATCCTTTATTTATATTTAGCTATTGTTTTTAATTTTATCCTTTATATATAGATATAGATATATAGATACATTACATGACTTCAAGCTGATACTTTGCATTTTAATTCGGTACCACAGAGTATATTTGCTATCCTCTTTTTACATTTGTGAGTTTCCCAACAGTGAAAAACTTAGCTCATCCCTAACATATTTGCTTATTTACATAATTCTATAAAATGAAGAAAGTTGTTTCAAAATTTCTCATCCATACCACTGTATAAATTTTCCTGGATCTTAAATTTAAGTTTCAAGCTTACAAATTTGGATTCTTTTGAAAAATATCTTAGTTTTCTTTCTTCTGAAGTTGCAATCATTTTCTTAACTACAGTTTTCAAATTGTAGCCTATATCTTATGCTGATAAACTTATCTGAAGTTGAAAGTTTGTCTTCTTCAATCTTCAACTACAGCCTATTTTCCATAGCACTATTTAGTCACCTAGCACTATATTGCAAATTAGTTTTGCTGGAATCTTTCCATACCTTCAGCAGGTCTGTGTCATCTCTGACCAATTTACCTTCTAGTGAAACTCTAGTTCAGACTAGTATATGGAAAAGTTGACAATCTACATTTATGTGCTTAAAAGTTATAATTGTAGTGTTTGTGAATGCATATATATGTTCATATGCATTTGTGAGTCTGTATGTGTGAATGTAGAGGAGGTTGTATGTTTAGAAATAATTCACTGACAGCCACTTAGGAAAGTCAGAATTAGCAATTATTACCTAAACTGCTCATTTTTTCTCAACATTGGAAATATATAATCTATTCAGGTGAATTTTAGAAGATGAGGCTTTTTCTTGGCAAAAATTACATTCTTTTTCAGCATCATAAATTTCTGTCTTTTTTTATACCAACTATATGTAACATTTCAATGTTCCATCCCACTTTGAAATGTCAAAGTCATCCTTCTGGAAAGTCACACAATTAGGGCAAATATATTGCCTAATAAAAATTTTCACCTTTTCAATGAGCACTGCAACAAAGTTGCCTTTAAAAACCATTTACACAGCATATGGCCAAGGTCTTCTAATTTGAATATGCAAACTTTTAATGATTGAAAATTTATTTGAAAAATCTTGGAGAAGAGACTTGCAAGAGATTATAACATTTATAAATGTGAACTCTGGAGTCAGAGTGTAGCTAGTTGTGTTATTTACTAGGATTATGTTTCTTTATCTGTAAAATGGGCCAATAAAACTTTGTCACTGGAAGCATTAATGTGTTAAATGATATATTACAATGAAATGCTTAATAATAAATATAAATTCTGGCTCTTCTTATGGATATTATTCAGATCCATAATCTTTATTTTCTGTGCATGGTTGCTTTTCTCTTTTCATTGCAATCTTTTAAAAATATTGTTCTTTACCTTTCCTTGAAAGATTTTTGTGCTGTAGTTTTAACTGTTGTGTTCCATTTGCACAAGGTATTTATTGGGCTTTACCATTTACTCAAATATATCTCACTTTGTGCCTATAGAGGTGCCAGGTCTTTGAAAGTACTGTATTGAAGACTTATTATTGAAGACTTCTTATCTATATAGATAGACAAACCATTAGGATATGTGTATAGCTATACAAGAAAGGATTTATTAAGGATTGTTTAATATGATTATGGCTCAGAAGTTCCTGATGTGTCTCACAGTAGTTCAAAAGTACCATGACAGGTCATTTTCAGGCTGGAGATTATGAGGTGACAGAAACCTGTCCTAGTACAAATCCAAAAGTCTAAGTAGTGAGGTCATGTCCTTCAGTTTGAGGCTGAAAACCTGAGAACCTGTAGAATAGTCATTGGCATAAGTCCTACAGTAAATCTTTAGTTCTCGTATCCAAGGCAGAAGACAATTGTGCCCAGATTTTAGGGTACATACCAATATATCTTGTGTATTTGTTCCCCTCTGCCCCCTCCACCTATGGGATGATCCTTGTGCACAGTGAGTACAGTTCTTGGCCATTTAATCCTCTCAGCCATGAATGCTAATGTCCTCTTCAAACATCCTCAAAGATACAACCA
Organism: Heterocephalus glaber; assembly: GCF_000247695.1. Next base: position 688,421 of record NW_004624911.1, read on the forward strand.
AACTAATACCTTTCAAAGTGTCTTGGCATTCCTTGATTCAGTCATGGTGGAATCTAAAATTAACCATTTCTATCAATCAGCTTTCATCACTGGGACAAAATATCAGACATAAATTAAAGAAAGGTACATTCTGGCTCACAGCTTCAGTTTATGGTCAGTTGACTTTAATTCTTTTAGACCTGTGGCAAGCCAAAAATTTGGCAGAAGGGCATAGTAGAGGAAATCTACTTAGTCCTTGGAGGATAGTAAGCAGAGAAAGGGTAGACTGGTGACCAGTTATAGAAGTCCTACTCTTGAACCCATGATCTATTCCCTTCAGATAGCCTCATCTTCTTGTTTCCAAATATTGCCAGTTATGTCACCAAATTATCTCATCAATAGATTAATCTACTGATGAAGTTAGAACCTTCATAAGCCAATCACCTTCCAAAATCTCATGCTGTGAGTATATGTGCCTTTTGCAGGATATTTTAGATCTAAACTATTACACTAATACAGCAGGCCTTAGTATGCATTTACCCCCTTCTCATATGTAATGTGATATTAATGAGTGTGAGAAACTGTCAAAAATCATCCCATCCCTAACTACTCTTACAAACAACTTTGTCTCTGTCTCTTAATTGTTGGCTCTCTTCTTTTTGTTATATGCTCTTACTGTTATTCTCACTTCTCAACTGCTTCTAGTCATTGCAACTATCTTCTTTTTCTTCTTTTACTTGTGAATCTAGTATTTCCTTCCTTTCTCCTTTCTTTTATTTTTAAACATGAAATATCTTTTTTTTTTTTGTACTGGGGATTGAATTTGGGTCCTTGTGCTTGCACAGCAGGCGGCGAAACCACCGAGCTAAATATCCAGTCCAACATGAAATATCTTAAGCTGGTATATTATATAAATCACCAGTCAGCAGAATAATCTTCATAATGCATAGTGAATTGATCAATCATAATAACTAGTTGATATCTTTGAGTCTTGCATTTCTTGGGATTTTTTGTCAGTGGCTGCACAGAAGCTACTTCTTTTATATTAAATATGATTTTATTTTATTGGCATAACTTTTAATGTATATACTATTAACAGTAGACCAAGGCTTATAAGACAATGAGTTTTGGGTATCTGTGGTATTAGCATACTTTGAACCTAGAAAAGGTTTTCCTATAACATTTTTAAATATTCAGGAGTTGTCCTTTATAGGAAGACAACAGAAAAGACAAAACAAGAATTTGAAGAGTCATCTCTAAAGTCAGTCAGAAATATCTTTAAGAAGGCAGAGATAGCACCATTTAAAATGTATCTTTTTATGGCAATTGTGTAGCTCAGTGATATAGCACTTGCTTGGCATGTATGAAGCCCTAGGTTCAATCTCTAGTATTGCAATAATAATCATAATCATAATCATAATAATCTTCTGAAAATTTATTTCTAAAGAAATTTCCCTTTTGAGTCAGTAGACTCAGAAATCATGTAGGGCCATAATAGCATCACTTTCCTGTTTCAAAAATATCACGGAAATGTTTCTGAAGCAAGGCTATAATATTGGCTACTGGCCTGAGGTTCTGCATCCCTTCAGAGCAGAGCTATGTATGTGGGTTTGCACAGAGCTTCAGGTATGTGCTTGATTTGTGAGAACCTACAGAGTATATTCTGTAAGGTAATGATTCTGAGGACAATATGGAAAAATATTCTTACAAGTGTATAATTTATTGAATTGACTATTTACAGGATATTCATAGCACATTTAATATTACATACATTTTGAGTTAATATTATTATTTTCACTTTTACAAATGAGGGACCTCAAGTCCAGAGAGGTTAATTGTCTTCTCCAAGGTACAAAGGTAGAAAGTTTCAGAGCAGTATTCAAATGTAGTTCTTCCTTACTCTAATGTCCCTGCTATACTTTATACTAGGCTTTTTCCTTTATAGTCTTATTGAATCTTGCATACTCTGCCCTAACAGAAAAGGAATCAGACTGGTTCTACATGTCTAGTTAAAGAAAATTCATATTTATTATTCACCCAATTTCAGAATGAACATAGTGGGCAAAAAATAAAGATAAAACATCAAATTTATTACTACATTATATTGAGTCAGTGACTTAGCGTACACATCCTGCAATCTTGGAACTGTCTTCCTGAGAGTAAAGTTGGCTCCACAGAGGATACCACTTACCCAGGGATTCTACCTCACTCAGGTCTGATGTGAAAAAGAAGAGATAATACTTACAGGTTTAGATTCCTGGGCCACTCATAATTTTAGCCCAAGGGCTATATATAACACACTTCCTGGTAACTTACTTTGCCTCATCAGAGAGGGATAAGCAGTGGGGGAAGAAGAATAGAGAATGATTGCTTTCTTGGGGAAACTAGGATTGAAGAACAAACATTTCTCCTAATGTCTGTGAAGTATAGAGAATTTACTCAACAAACATTATATTAAAAATGACAGACTGATGCTACAGTTAATCTGTAGCAGTGATGAAAAGAAAAGTAAAGGCCAAATAATTATTCTTGTTAGAAATGTAACACAAACATTTTCTGTATCCAGGCACGTGTCGCTTTGAACTCAATTTTCTATTCAAATCATGTGAATTCTTTACTGATTTGTATATCATGACCGATCCAAACCCCCAAAAGAATCTTATTAGAGAAGTTCGTTCTCTTGTTAATCCAAAAGCATATATGCTTAGCCCCTTATGCATACTGAGAACAAATGGGGGAGAGAGAAGCAGAATAACCAGTTGAGTGTGTATAAACTCTTTTCTCTATCATAGAATTGAATAGAACTATCCACATAAATAAATGAAAATTGAATTCAATAAGTTTCAATGAATGACTTTTTACTGTAATTTCAATATTTTTCATTTTATTAACTTTTTATTAGTACATATTTGTTGTACATGTGGATCACATTTATCATAGGAAAGTTGTACCTGTGCATAATATATTTTAATTTTTTTCCCCATTCTCCTCCCCATCCTTCAGCCCCTCCTCACCTCCCCATTTACAAAAGTATTTTCCTTCCATTCTCATTTTCCCCCTACTTCCCTTCCTCTCTCTCCTCTCTTTTGTTGCCTTTCTTATTTTCTTTAGACTTCCTAATATCTATCACCAATTTTGGTCCTTATTTATGCTTTTAGTTTCTCACATAAGAGAAACAAATTGCTATTTAAACAGATGTGTCTGATTTATTTCACTTAAATGTACGGTCTCAAGGCTTATCCATTTATCTAAAAATGTCTCAAGTTTATCATTCTTCACAGCACAATAGCACTCCATTGTATATAAAAAACACATTCTCTGTAGTCATTCATCGATTGATTAGCATCTAGGCTGTTTCCAAAATTTAGCTATTACAAATTGCGCTGTTGTAAACACGCATCTGCATATATCGCCATGGTATGATGCTTTCAACACTTTCTGGAAGATAATAAGTAGGGGAATAGCTGGGTCAAATGGAACCTCTAGTATTATTTTTTTGAGGAATACTCATTTCCATATTGGGTGTATCAACTTACACTCCCACCAACAATGCAAAAGGATTTCTTTTTTCCCAAAGTCTCATCACCATTCATTATTGGTTGATTTCTTGATGATAGCCATTCTTTCTATAGTGAGATGAAATCACAGCATTGTTTTAATTTGCATTTCTCCATTGACCAGTGATGTTGAACATTTTTTCTTATATTTATATGTCATTTGTACTTCTTCATTTCAGAAGTGTCTATTCATTTCAGATGTCCATTTTTGGACTCTATCTTTCAGTTTTGGAGGTCTGAATATTTAGTACTTTATATATTCTAGATTTGAGTCCTTCATCTGGAGAATAGCTAGTAAAAATTTCCCCCTTCTCTGGGTTTACTCTTCACTCTGTGGTTTCTTTTGCTGTGCAAAAGCATTTTAATAAGATGAAATCACAGTTGTTGATTCTTTGTACTATTTTCTGTACCATTGGTGTTTTGTTTATAAAGTTCTGCCTGCACCTGTCTTCAAGAATTTTACCTATTGTATCTTCCAGCAGGTTAAGTATTTCTTTTTTAATATTTAGATCATTGATGAACTTCAGTTTTAGCTTAGTGGGTGAGAGATACAGTTCTAGGTTTAATGTTTAGCATGTGGAAAACCAGCTTTCACAGTATCATTTATTAAGGACAGTGTCTTTCGTCCAGTGAAAGCATTTGGCTTGTTTGTCAAAGATAAAGTAGGGCTTCTTGGTCAAAGATAAAGTGGCTAAGTGAGCATGGAGTTGTTTCTGCATTTTTTATTCTATTCCATCTATCCTTGGGTGTATTTTTTTGCAAATACCATGTCGTTATTAATCACAGTAACTTTATAATATTATTTTAAATTGGGGATTGTAATGCACTTGCTTTGTATTGCATTATTTTGCTTTTGCTATTCTAGGTCTCTTCTGGTTCCAAATAAATTTTAGAATATTTTTTGTAGTTCTCTGAGTTATATTGTTGTTATTTTGATTAGGATTGTATTAAATCTATATAACAGTTTTGGAAGTATGGCTATTTTCACTATATTAGTTCTACCTATCCAAGAAAATGCATATATTTCTATTTTCTGATATCCCCTTCAATCTCCTTTTTCAGAGTACTGTATTTTTCAGTGTATCATTCTTTTACTTCCTTTGTTACATTGATTTTTAATTATTTCATTTTTCTATTGTGAAAGGTGTGATTTCACTAAATTCTCTCTTCATGAGATAGTTATTCTTTTTTAACCAAAACATTTAATTAGTACATTTTAGACATACATAATGATAATATTCATCATAGGGAATTTGTACCAGTACAGGATATATCTTGCTTCTTTTTTTCCCATCCCCCTATGTACAAAAATTTTGTTTCCATTTTTCCTTACATTTTCTCTCTTTTTTTCTTGTAAATGGGAAGAAAATATTCAAATGAGAAGGGGAACAAGAGAGCTGGGAGGAGGAAAGTAAAGAGATTTTTATTCATATTCAGAAATGCTTCTGATTTTTGCTTAATTTGTTTATTAATTCTAGAAGTCTTTTGGTGGAGTTTTTTGTGTCTTCTATGTAGAGTATCACATCATCAGCAAAAATGATAATTTCTTTCTTTCCTATACATATTCCATTTATTTCTTCTTGTCTTATTGCTCTGGCTAATGTTTCCAGAAGAATGTTGAACAAGAGAAGTGATAGTGGGCTTCCTTGTCTTGTTCCAGATTTTATTTTATTTTATTTATTTATGTATTTATTGGTACATTTTAGGTATACAATACGTTTACATTTATCATTGGGTGTTTGTACCTGAACATAATGTATCTTCGTTCTTATTTTTTCTCCCATTACCTGTGCACCCTTCACCCACTCCTGCTTTTAGAGGAAGAATTTGTAGTTTTCAACCATTTAATATGATGTTGGTTGCTGGTTGCTCAAAGATTGCTTTTATCATATTGAGATAAAGACCTTCTATTCAAATTCTCTAAAGGTTTTCTAAATTATAAATGGGTATTGGACATTGTCAAGTGCCTTTTCTGTCTATTGAAATCATCATGTGGGTTTTTCCTTAGTTCTGTTTATGTGGGGTATTAAATTTATTTATTTGAGTATGTTAAACCATGCTAGCAACTCTGGAGCAAATCCTACTTAGTAGTGGTGTATAATTTTCTCAATGATTTGCTGCAGTCTCTGCCAATATCTTACTGAGTATTTTTGTATCTATGTTCATTAAGAACATTGATCTGTAGTTTTCTTTTTTGATTGAGTCCTTCTCCAGTTTTGGTTTCAGGGTAGTGCTTGCTTCCAGGAATGAGTTTGGGAGTATCATTTCCCTTTTATTTTCATTAAAGGTTTTGAAGGGTGGTGTCATTAATTCTTCTCTAAAGTTCCTTTAGAATTCATCAGCGAATCTATTAGGACCTGACCTTTAATTCTTTTTTTAGTTAAATTTATGGGTATAATTGAGAAATAGACAATGATCACATTCATCATATGGAATTTGTACTTGTACATGATATATCTTGATTCTTATTTTCTCCACTCCCTTCCACTCCTTTGAATACTTCTTTCTCTTCTTATTTACAAAAGCTTTGTTTCCATTTATCATTTTCCTTCTTGTTTTTTTTTTTAACTTTTCACTCCCTTTCTCTCTGCTGTCCCTTCCCATTTGAACATTTTCCTTTTCACATTATCTATTATACATTTTTGGCCCTTTTGTACATGTTCAGTTTCTCACACCTGAGAAGCTATTTGGTATTTACACATATATGTCCTATTTATTTCACTTAAGAGTATGGTCTTATGGTGCATCCATTTACCTAAAAATGTCTCCAGTTTATACTTCATTATGTCTGAGTAATACTCCATTGTATTTAAAAATATCTTCTTTATTCATTGGTTAATGGGCACTGGTGCTGTTTCCAAGATTTAGCTATTACAAACTGTACTACTATAAACATGAGTGTGCATATATCACTGTGGTATTATGATTTTAAATATTTAAGAAAGATAACAAGAAGGGGGATATCTGGGTAAAATAGAATCTCCAGACCGATTTCCACAATGGTTATAACAGTCAACAATCCCACCAACCATGGAGAAGGGTTTCTTTTCCCCTACCGCTCTGCCAGCATTTGTTATTGGTTGATTTCTTGAAGTTAGCCGTTCTTTCTGGAGTGAGATAGAATCTTAGCATTATTTTAATTTGCAACTTCTGAATGACCAGTGATGTTGAACAGTTTTTCATATGTTCATATGTCTTTTGTATTTCTTAATCTTAGAAGTGTATATCAACTCAGATGGTCATTTTTGGATTGGGTCTTTTAAATTGGGGGTTTTGAATTTTTTCACTTCTTTATATATTCTAGATATTAATCTTTTGTCTGATGCACAGCGGGCAGTTTTATCTTCATTCTGTTGGTGATTTCTTTTGCTTTGCAAAAACTTTTTAATAAGATTAGATCCCAGTTGTTAATTCTTTTAACATTTCCTGTGTGATCAGGGGATTTATTCATAAAGTGTTTGCCTACACCTATGTTTTCAACAGATCTACCTATTTGCTCTCCCAGCAGAATTAGTGTTTCTCTTTTAATATTTAAATCTTTGATGCAATTTGATTTTACTTTAGTGTATGATGAAAGATGTAGGACTAGTTTTAGTCTTTGACATGTGTAAAGCCAGATTTTTCAGCACTGTTTATTAAAAATGCTGTGTTTCTTCCAGTTCCAAGATGAGGTGGCTGAGTGTGTCTGGACTTGTTTCTGCATCTTCTAATCTGTTCCACTGATCCTCGGGTCTTTTTTTTTGCCATTACCATGCTTTTTTGTTTTGTTTTGTTTTAAGAGTAGGAAAAATTTATTGAGAGAAAGAAAGCTTCTGTCTAAGAGAGACAAAAGGGGGACCAGAAAGTGGTCCTGCCATGTTTTTTTTGTCACAGTAGCTCTGTGGTATAATTTCAAGTCATGGATTGTAATGCCCCCTTCCTTGCCTTTGTTGCCCATAATTGTTTTTGCTATTCTAGGTCTTTTGTGGTTTAAAATGAATTTTAAGAATGTTTTATCTAGTTCTGTTGATGAATGCTATTGATATTTTGATTGGTATTGCATTAAATCTGTATAATTTTGGAGTATGGCCATTTTCACAATGCTGGTACTTCCTGCCCAAAAGCAAGGAATATCTTTCTAGTTTGCAATGTCAAGATATTTTATTTCCTTTGGTAGATTGATTCCTTAGTATTTCAGTTTTTTGATGCTATTATGGGAGGTGTTTCTACCTACTTTTGGTTCAATGAGTCTGTCATTTGTGTGCAGGAATGGTACAGATCTTTGAGTGTTGACTTTGTATCCAGCTATGCTACTGAATTTGGTTATTAAATCTAGAAGTCTTTTGTTGTTGCAGTTTTGGTATCTTCTATGTAGAGTATCATGTTATCTATAAATAATGATAGTTTAACTTCTTCCTTTACTATCTGAATTTCATTTATTTCTTTCACTTGTCTAATTGCTCTGGCTAATGTTTCCAGAATTATATTGAATAGTAGTGTTTATAGTGCATATCCTTGTCTTGTTCCTGATTTTAAAGTGAAAGCTGTCAAGTTTTGACCATTTAGTATGATGTTCACTGTTGGTTTGTCATAAATGGCCTTCATCAGATTGATATAAAGACTACCTATTGTAATATTCTGTAGATTTTTTTTGTCAGGAATTGGTGTTGAACTTGGTCAAATGCTTTTTCTGCATATATTAAGAAGATCATGAGATTTTCCCCTTGGGTCTGTTAATATGGTATGTTAAATTTATTGATTTATATGTGTTGATCCATCACTTGCATCCCTGTGATGAATCCTACTTGGTCATGGTCTGTAATCTTCTTGATGATTTTCTGGATTCTGTCTGTCAGTATCTTACTAAGGATTTTTGTATCTGTGTTCATTAGGGAGATTGGTCTGTAATTCTCTTTTTTTGTTGGAACACTCTCTGGTTTTAGTATCAGGGAAATCTTTGCTTCCAGGAATGATTTTGAGAGTATTCTTTCACTTGCAAATTCATTAAACAGTTTGAGGAGTAGTGATATTAGATATTGTCTAAATTTATTGTGCAATTCAGCAGTGAATCAATCAAGACCTGGGCTTTTCTTTCTTTATAAGTATTTAATTATATCTTCAATTTCACTGACAAATATTGCATTATATAGAATTTTGGGGTCATTCTTATTCATCATTAGTAATTCATTTTTTTGAGGAATTTGGCCATTTCTTCTGTGTTTTCCATTTTATTTGAATAAATTTTCTTGAAGTGCACACGGATAATCTAGATTTCTGGAGCATCCATTGTGAATTCACCCTTTTCATTACTAGTTGGATGGATTTGAGTCTTTTCTTTCCTTTTTTTGATAAGGTTGGCTAAAATTTCAATAATTTTATTTAATCTTTCAAATAACCAACTCTTTGATTCATTGATTCTTTGTACTGTTTTCTTCATTTCAGTTTCATTAATTTCTGCTCTGATCCTTATAATTTCCTCTCTCTTGCAAGATGTTAGGTTGACTTGTTCTTCTTTTTCTAAAAGTTTGAGGTGTAAATTTAGGTTGTTTATTTCAGCTTACCCT
>NW_004624911.1:702884-717976 GCF_000247695.1 Heterocephalus glaber
CTAGGAGCACAATTTCTCCTGTTATCTGAGAAATTATTTCTGATTTCATTTTTTCCAGATCCCCTTTTGTTGCCAGTTCAGTGAGTCCAGGTGGTGAGTATCAGAGTATTCCTTTTCATTTCCCTTTGGGGTTGCTTTAGGTGATCTGGAAGTCTGGTTTTGAGACTTATTTACAGGTTTTATCATTTCTACTGGGGAGTGTTGGGGAGGTGCTATTGGCACCCGTGTGGCTCACCTCTTCTAAGCTTGGAGAGGTGGGCCAGATTCCAGGATCGGCAGTAGAGATGGTGGCCCAAAATCCCCTTCCTCTGGGCTGGGAGCAGCGAAATGATTGGTGTCCCGGAAGCCCCTTCCTCTGGACCAGGAGCAGTGGGACACTGGCTCAGAAGCCCCTACTTCTTGGCAGGAATTCTTTAAATGCTGAGAACTTGATTAGCTCCAATACAGTGGTCTGGTGATCTGGTGTCCTCTGTGTCTTTGTAGTGTGGAACCAGGTGGCTGTACAGAGAAGAGACCAAAGGAGAGGAGCGGGAGGGTGTCCAGTGGATTGCTGCTGTGGCACGGGCTGATTCGGTGTTTTCAGGGCGACTGGCGAACTTGGGACCGTGTCCGCAGACCTGCCTGTCTGCAGCGGGCTGATTCGGTGTTTGCAGCGTGACTCCTGTTTTCTTGATATAAATTTTCAGTGCTATAAATTTCCCTCTTAGGACTCTTTTCATTTTGTCCTATATGTTCTGGTATGTTGTATCTGATTTATCATTTAATTGTTGAAACTGTCCAATTTCTTCTCTAATTTAATCTATGACCTATTGTTTGTTCAGGAAGGTGTTGTTTAATTTTTATGTTTTTTTAGTTTTTGTGATTTCTTTTGTCATTAATTCTAATTTTATTGCACTATGTTCTGATAATATGCATGGGATAATTTTGATTCTTTTGCATTTACTTAAGCATGTTCTATGAGCTATTATGTGATCTATTTTGGACAACTTCCCATGTGGTGGTGAGAAGAATATGTATTTTGATGTTGTGGGGTGGTCTGTAAACATCTACTAAGTCCACTTGTTTACAGGTTCGGTTCTGATATTTCTTTGTTAATTTATTTCTCTAGTTTATCTAATTGTGACAGTGGGATATTGAGGTCTCCCATTGCAATTGTATCTGTGCTTCTTTTATTTTTCATGTCCATTAATATTTCTTATATTGTTGGGCATGCTGGTATTTGTTGCATATAGATTCATGATTGTTATATCTTCCTCTTGGAGTTTTCTCTTTAAAAATATGTAGTGACCTGATCTTCCTTGTCTCTCTTTATCATTCTTGGCCTGAAATTTCCTTTTGATGCAAATAAAATAGCTGCTCCTGCTTTTTTCTGGGATCTTGTAAGATGAAATATTGATTTCCATCATTTGACTGTCAGTGTGTGAATGTTTTTGTGAGTTAAATATGTTTCAGATATGCAGCATATTGTTGGATATTATTTCTTTATCCATTCTTCTACTCTGTTTCTTTTGATTACTGAATTGAGATCATTTATATTGATGGTTATAACTGATATGTATTGGGTTATCATTGTCATATTTTTTTCCTGTTGTTGGTTCCCTGTCTTTCCCTTATGTTTATTTACTTGCCTTCCTGGTGGGTTCTTTTTATTAGACATTCTTTGAATTGTGGTCTTCATTATCTCTTTGTATAATGTCTTTCAGAGTATTTTGTAGAAGTTGTCATGAATTTCATCAGTTTTTCCTTGTCATAGAAATAGCTTAATTTCCCATTGATTCTGAAAGATAGTTTTTCAAGGTACATCAGTCTAGGTAGGAGGTTGTTTACTTTCAGCACTTGAAATACATCCCCTCCAAGCTCTCCTTGACTCAAGAGTTTGCATTGAGAAGTCTGCTGTGATTCTGATGTGCATTCTTTATAGGTGATTTATTTCTTTTCTCTGACAGCTTTTAATATTCTGTTTTTGTGCTAAATTTCTGGGATCTTGATTATTATATGGCTTTTATTTTGGTCATGGTTAATTGGAATTCTATATGCCTCTTAATTTTATGTCAAAATTATTTTTCCATGTTTGAGATATAATCTACCATTACTTCTGTGAACAATTTTTTATGGCACTTGTGTTTTGCCCCGCTTCCTCATTGACTCCAGTCTATCTTAGGTTGTTCTTTGCAACATCTTGCAGTTGTTGGAATGATTTTTCATAGTCCCTTGCTACTTTAAAAAATATTTCTTTTTGTGGTTGCAAACCACAATCCTCTCTTCTAGAACTTATATTCAGTCCTCACCATGGTTCAAACAGTTCCATATACTTTCAATGGAATTTTTAATCTGAATATCTCTCTGAAACTTTTTCATAGACTCCATTACTTTCCTATGTTAGTCATTCATTGTTTCCATTATTTTCTTAAAATCCTCTATATTTTTGTCTGTGTCTACTCTATATTCACTGAGAAAGTCCTTTATTTTGATTATCATTCCTTTTTTTAAATCTGAGTGATTATTTCCTCTATGACCCCATGCATCTGTTTTGTTTTGTTTTGTTTTGTTTTTACTTCTGCTGTTATCATTTCAGTAAATTCAGGTCAGTAATTTCTGATTTCCTCTATCTCGCTGTCCCCTAGACTTGTCCTGGGTGGGTTGGAGAGTCCTGCCCATTGCAGTTGCATTTCGTTCCTGTGTCTTGTCATTTTCTATTTTTTGTTTTTTTCTGGTACCAGGGATCAAACTCAGGACCTTGTGTTTGCAAGGCAGGAGCAGCACCACTGAATTGCCAGCCCTTCATTTTCTCTTTTTAAATTTTGTTTTGTTTTCTGTGGTGATGCTTGTAAATTTCTTATGGTGATAGTTTTATGGCTAGTATTGAGGGTTCCCTTGGAAATGTCTATCCCTCAGAGATGTCTTCTAGGTGTAGCTGGATCCTGTTCTTTGTGTTTGTCCCAAGATCTTACCTTCCCAATTTATTAAGGATCAGAAGTCACTATTTGGCTCAGCACCCACTCTTTTGACACTGGACTATGGTGATGATTATGATCCTAGACAACTGCAATATTGTCATACAAGTGACAAAAACTGGTTACAACAGTTAAGACATCCTGGCTAAAGCACTACAATTACCAATAACAATAGCATCAAGAACAGCCTAGAAATTGACAAACTGTGGTATCTATTATGTTGGTACCTTTAACCATAACAAGACCTACAGTTATAACAAAATCCAATATAAACCAGGAACTTGAATGCATTGAGTTTCCCCTTATTTAATTTATTTTACCCTGTGGGGGTAGAAATTTAAAAGGAATATGAGACAAAACAGAGAGATAAATGAAGAGAAATATAGTAGAACCAATGTTGAAGGATAAAGGATGATCACTCAATCTTTAGGATACTTTAAAGGAGGACAAGAAAGAATGAATGGAGAAAGCAACAAATATCAAAGCAAACTATAAAGACTAGAGAAAATGTTCACTTGCATGAATATATCAAAAAATCAAGAGAGTTGAGGAAATAGAGAAAAAATATGAACAAAACAAAACAATAAATAAAAGTAAATAGTTAAACAACAACCCCCCAAAAACAACTAGACAAAAAATGACAACAAAGCAAACAAATAGAAAAAGAAACAAAAAAATCTTCCTCTGGTACTCACAGTTCTGTGGTAGTATCCAAATCAGAGCCCAGATCTGTGGTGGGTAACCTCAGCATTTTTGCAGTAGGATTAGTGCTCCATGCAGGGCTTATCTTGGCCTCCAGATGTGAGGGCTGGTGTCAGTCTACCATCAGCAGCTTTCTGGATATCCCTTGGCAGCCCACAATGTCTCCTTACCATGTTTGTCTCTGCATTACACTCCCAGTTGCTGTGGCATCCTCAGGCAGAGATAGCCTGATTGTGCTTCCCATCCCATGTACAGTTAGCCCCTCCCAAATCTTGCATAGTCTCCTCTTCCACTTCTCTGCTTCTTTTGATACCAATAGTTGCAGAGGCAGGGAGAATGCCGTCTTCCCAGTCATTGCCCAATAAGCAACCTAAGACTGCTTGAATCCCGCATTTCATGAGGGAAGTCCATATCCTTCTCTCATGCTGCTGGTCACAGGGCAGGAGGGGTCATTCTCTTCCACTCACTACCAAATACCACTGTGGTCCTTAACCTTGTTGTCATTAGAGATTCCAGTTAGCTTCTATGGCACACACACAGCAAAAATAAAAGGAGGAAAGAAAGAAAGTGTTGGGAGCAATGCTACATAATTCTAGGGAAAAATCATTTGGTTAGCCTAGTTCTCTTGCCTACAGCCCAGCTACAGAATAACTCCAGTTTGGCCTCCGGTCACAACTGAGACTTCAGTGATCCAGTGATGCTGTGATTCTCCAGGACAAGAAACATCCTGGGAGAACAAACATCTGCTCAGTTCCTCGTTGCTCTTGGACTGTTAACATCTTGTTTGCCCGAGATGTACTGAACTCTCTGCAAGCCTTCTGTTACACCTTGTTTATCCCAATGTGAACTATTGAACTCTCTGCAAGTCATTTGTTACATTTGTTTCTCCCAATGTACTGAATTCTCTGCAAGTCATTTGTTACGAGATACTAAATAAAAGGTGTGGTAAGCTGGGGGCTTTTGTCTTTGCCGCCCAGAGCAGCACTGATCAGACCCAAAGCTCAGCTTCTTCTCAGTCTCATTTTTCTACCTTTCCTGTAATTCGCCGTGTGCTGCCATGGCTCGCAGGAGACCAGGACTAACTGCAGAGGTTCTGGTAACGTCCCCTTCCCCTGTTCCCTACAAGAAAGAAGCTGGTGGCCTGTCACTGAGGGGGTCACTTCTTCCTGATCACTTGCAGTGTGTGTGCTGGTGAAATTTGTTGCCAGGTTTCAGGGTCTTTTCTATGCAGAAGGCAAATGAGGCAAGGGGCCTTATATCCCAAATCTACAGTGTGTGGATAGAGTTTGCCACACTTTTGTAGTCCATTAGTTTTTGAGATCTTCCCAGAATAGCAGTTCTTGTTCCAAGTTCTGGCGGCAGCACCACTGGCATTCCTGTGGGCTGCTCTGCCATTTTATAAAGTCCTATGCCTATGTTTTGTTTGATCTACAAGTCTCTTATTTCAGATTGATTTTGGCATCAGGATATAGGTCGCTCCCTTTCTTCCAATTACCTATGTTTTTAGTTGATTTTCTCTGAGTTGCTCCAACCTGGCTCCTCTATTTGGGTATGTTGAATCTCCTTGGACTTTACTTTGTTGGTAGTTTTTTAATTACTACTTCAATATCATTGACTGCTATTGGGTTATTTAGAATTTTTTATATCTTTCTGATTCAGTTTTGGTAATTCATATTTATCTAGGCATCTATCCATTTCTTCTGTGTTTTCCATCTTATTAGAATACCAGTTCTCAAAGTAGATATTGATGATATTCTGTATTTCTGCAGGAGTCATTGTGATTTTGCTCTTTTCTTTTCTAATTATATAAAATTTGCTAACTATTTTTCATTTTATTTAACCTTTCAAGAATCAGCTTGTTGATTAATTGATTTTTTTGTATTTTTTTAACCTCATTTGCCTTAATGTCTGTTCTGATTTTTATAATTTCCTTCTTTTTATTCACTTTGTCTGTCACTTGTTATTCTTTTTCTAGAAGCTTGAGGTTCAGCATCAGGTTGTTTAATTGGGCTTGTTCTGTTTTCCTTATATTGCAATTCACTGTTATAAAATTCTCTCATAAGACTGCTTTCATTATGTCCCATAAATTCTGATATGGCATATTGGCTTTTTCATTCAATTTTAGAAACTGTTTAATTTTTTCTTTCATTTTACCTGTAATCCATTAGTTGTTCAGCAACATGTTATTTAATTTCCATTGTTTATGTAATTTTGTGGTTTCTTTTGCCATTAAAAGGAAATTCATAGACTGAAAGTTAAAGAATGGAAAACAATACTATGTAAGATAGGAACTTGGAAAACAGCAAGGGTATCTATTCTATTTGCAGACAATGTGTATTTTAAGCCAAGATTGATCAAAAGAGACAAAGAAGCCCACTGCATACCTGTTAAGGGAACAATCCAGGAGGAAGAGAAAATAATCAAAATATAAACACACCAAATACCAGTGCACCCAACTATATAAACAAACATTAGTGGATTGAAGAATCAAATAAGCAATAATACATTTATAGGGGAACCTCAATGCCACACTGTTAGAAATAGATTAGCTAGACAAAAAACTCCACATGAAATCAGAGATGAACCAAACTTTGGACAAATGAACTTAGTAGATATCTCCAGAGTGTTCCACCCAACAACAACAGAATCCACATTCTTCTCAGCACACAGGACTGTCTCCAAAATAGACCACATACTAGCTCATAGAACATGTTTAAGTAAATGCAAAGAAATTGAAATTATCCCATGGATATTATCAGATCACTGTGCAATAAAATTGGAAAAAAAATTTTTGGAAAATTTTTTAGAAAATGGAAAGCAAAGACAATTTTTATCTTATGTATACAGTTTTTAATAGTCTTTCATGACTGATACTTTCATATTAAATCAGTTGCTGACACTATGAAATCAATAGCACTAATAATAATATTAATTACAATGCCAACAGTTACTATATTAGGTACCACCATAAAATTTTAAATGTATATTGAGGGCTATCAATCATGGATTTTCATTATGATTCATAAGAAACAGTGGTGCTCATGGGATATTTGAAGACATGCACAAACAAGCACAGTTACTTGGGAAGTGGTGTGGAGGGATGTGAATAAAGACCCACATATGGGAAGGTAACTTGAAGGAGAAGCCTACCAGATGAATTCCAGTATAAAGAATATTTAGAAAAATAAGCAGTGCCATCCTTTGGTTCTAGCACTGCTTATACCCCAGGTTTTGTGAACATTCCATGTTGGAGAAAAACCTAACCCCTTGAAGAAAGAAGCTGAGTTATTCAGTAGTGATCAAGTTTCTGTAATTGGTGCACAGCTTAGCAACCACTGAAGAAAGGGGACAGGTGTCCTAACTTTGTACTCACTGAGAAAGGGCACCCAGTGAGTGAGACATTGGCACTAGATAAACTGAAAGCCAGAGAATCAGTTAGGAATGAATTAAGACTAGCAGGCCCTTGGGAAAGAAAGAAACAAGGGACATAGTTTTATTTAAGGATATGGAAACAACCACTGAGAGATCTGTGGTTCAGTGAGTCACAGAGTCCAGCAGGGGTTGTGACCAGTGTGATCCAGGCCATGATAAAAAAAAAAACAACACTGTAGCAGGGCCAAAGTAAGCACTCTTCCAATACTCCCCCAAACACTAGCAAAATCTGTGACCACTGGTCATTCTGCCTGCCACCACAGCACAGCTTGGTGCCCAGGCAAGCCAAAAGGTGCTGAGCTGTGAGCTCTAGGCACAACTAAGTTCATGAACTGTATAGAAATTATTTCTTAAAAAAATTCATTTTATTGGTACAATTTAAATATACATAAGGATCACATTCATTGAGGGGAATTTTTACCCGTACATGATATAGCTTGATTCCTCTTTTTTCCCATTTCCCTTCCCTTCCTTCAACCACCCCTCCCGCCTTATTTACAAAAGCTTTGTTTCCATTTTTCCTTCATTTCTCTATTTTTCCTTTTCCCCTTCTCCCCCCCTTTCACAATTTCCATTTCCTTTTGAACAGTTTCTTCCTATTTCATATGATCTATTATACATTTTGGTCCTTATTTACCCTTTCAATTTCTCACACTAGAGAGATGATGTGATTTACATATATGTGCCTGATTTATTTCACTTAAGAGTATACACTCATGTTTCATACATTTAGCTATAAGTGTCTCAGGTTTATCTTTAGGGCGGAGTAGTTGTCCATTATATAAAAAACCCATATCTTTTTAAATCTGTTCATCTTTTGATGGACATTTGGGTTGTTTCCAAGATTCAGCTATTACAAACTGTGTTACTACAAAGATGGTGAGGTTGTGAGGAAAATGGAACCCTTATCCACTGTTGATGGGAGCGCAGGTTGATGCAACCATTGTGGAAATCAGCGTGGAGATTTCTCAAAAAAATAGGATTAGAGGTCCCATTTGACTCAGCTGTTCCCTTGCTGGGCATCTTCCCAGAAAAATAAAAACCATCCTATCACATTGATATATGGATAGAGATTGTTTATTAGGAGTGGCCAGAGGTTTTGGCACTAGAAGAGGGCCAGTGAGAAGTGGTGCAGCCAGAGCACCTTGCAAGTTGTGCTCATCTGGAGCAATATAGAAAGAGCAGGTGTAAATTGTTGCCAGGATTATCATAGAAGAAAGGAGACAGAGGTTGAGAACGTCTTTTCAGAAATTGATGAAAGACTGGGTACTTGACCAGCCATGCTGTACCTTTCTCCTTCACGATTGAAAGTATCCAATTATAAGACAGAGGAAAGCTATCCACCTGGTAGCCTTGCCCACAGGAGCAAAACTGAAACCAAGTAGAGCATTGCCAGCAAAAGGAATGAAAAGCATCCTCAATGATCTTTTGGGTCCACCAAATCACTTCATTCTCTGACAAGGAAGAGAGAAACAACTGTAGGAGAGAAAACAGCTCTAGCACCAATAGAAACATCCATAGAGGACTGGAACTAAGTTCATCATAAATATTATATGTCAAATTTTCTGTATTTGTGAATTTAGTGAGAAGAGTACACTGGTTGCATTCTGATTGCAATAAAAATAGGATTAGAGGACTATTTGCCACTATGCTTTCTCCTCTCTCTTTCTCATTTGTTTCTTTAATATGGTGTTCATATATGCCAAATGGAATCATTTAGTGCTTTACTTTACATAGTATCATTCATAGAAATGTTAGATTATCCTTCATTAGAATTTGAGTTCAGAGGATTCAACCTCTTTATTAGCATATTCATTGATCTGGCATTGTTACAACTTCATTCTTAAATTATAATTCCCTCAGTATTCTAACATTGTCATGTCCCCACAAACACTTCTGAAAATGATCTCCCCCAGCTCCCACTTCAAATGGTAAAGTAACATCAAAAAAGACCTGTCTTTTGTTTCATTTTTTCTTTTTCTTTCTGTGCTGTTTTTGTTCTTTTCTTCTTCTTTTCTCTTTGCTTTACAAACTGTGTCCAAGCCTCCTTGTCATCAGTAATATTTCTTTGCATTCCTGGGTTACTGAGAAAAATGTGAAATTGTTAAAACAATTTTTAAATTGCATAATTGATATGAGATTGGTTCTGTGGATGTTGATATAGGCGGTAGTGATTCTCTCCTTCCAACTCAGTGAACAGTAAAGATACTTCCATGGAGAGTAGGTTGGATAGTATTATACACCAAAACATAACCAAAGTCGAGGTCACATGTCAGAGAAATATACATTAACTAGAGATCTCCAAAAAATGGCACTGCTACTACTTTAACTTATCTGTAACTCTCAGAACAAAAGCAAAAGAAACGTGAAAAAACAAGTAACAAGATTCAACCCACTCTTAACTCATCAAAAGCTGATATCTCAGGCAGTGAAATAGAAGTCATTGGCAAAGATTCCAAAAACCAAGTGCTTAAAATGTTTGAAGAGGTCAAAGAAGAAACAAGTAATAAAATCTATAAGATGCTCTGTAAGTTCAATAAGGTATCAATATATCCATATAAAATTTAATAAATAAAATATTCAGTGAGGTTAAGAAAGAAAAAACTGAATTAAAAATATGATACAAGATATTTATATAGGGTACCAAGTAATCAAAAAATGATATAGAGTAAGTAATCCAAATAAGCAAAAATAATCCAAACAAGGGAAATATTATAATTCCCAATTGGCTAGATACCTGAAATGCTAGTTTGTTTTCTCTAAAATTGGAGAATGAATTCTAGGAACAATGAAGGCTAAGAATAGGAAGAATTTATTGAGAGAAAGACAGGTTCTGTCTAAGAGAGACAGAAAGAGGATCAGAAAGTGGAATGCCCCACTTTTCAAAGGTGTTTTATAGGGGAAAGCCACTAGGTAAGGCGGGTACAAAGTGGGATAAAACTGTAAGACCCAATGAGAAATTACAAGGTGGGCATGAGAAGGGACAAAACCATGAACAACCAATGAGTTTACAAGTACAGGCATCCAGGTAATATTGATTAAATGGGAATCAAATGGGAAAATAGGTCACATACAAGGAATTTTTGGAAAGGAAATGGACTGGGGAGATTGCTGTCTATTTAGAATATCAATCACTGATATTCAACTCTAGGGGAAATAGATAATTGTAGTACCTTTTCTTTTTTTATAATGTTAACCAGTGAATATGCCTCAAATGTTTTTCTATGCTGAGGGCTCAGTTTTGTCAAACTGTCTTATAATAATTTCTAATTAACTTAGCTATCTATAATAATATGAACTATTTTAGTAAATAATTATAGATTATTAAAAATCAAAGAAAAATCCAGGACATAAAAAAATTCAACTGAAATTTTGGGTGGCAGGAATGACCATTGTGAGGAGAGAGAGTCAGAACTGTATGAAAAGGTTGAAGTTATAGATCATGTGCTTGCTAATATTTTAAAAACAAGACATCATGGAATATAGATCCAAGACCTGATAAATGACACAAACAAAAAATTTAAAAACTATAGGAGTTAGGGAAAGATGAGAGTATATAAAATTTATTTTGAAAAGTATTCACTTAAATTATAGAAGAAAATTACCCAAATCTATGGAAAGAATTCAACATCCAGTTAAATGAGTTATTCAGAATACCTTATGCCAGACAAGTATGCCAAGACCACAAAAGAAGTTTAATAGAATGCATCATAATCAAAATCTCAGAACTCCGCATAAAGAGACAATACTGAATGTTGTTAGAGAAAAATATCAGGTAACTTATAAAGGTAAGCCTGGCAGAATAACATCAGATTTCTAAACACAATAAAGGCCTGGAAATTTTAGAGCAAAGTTTCTCAGCCCCTAAAAGTAAACAATTTCCTGCCAGATTAATATATCCTGTAAAAATATCATTCAGCATTGATGGAGAAATAAAGATAATCCATGACAAAGAGAAACTAAATAAATCTTTACCATTAAACCAACATTAAAGTAATCAAGGAAATCCTAGAGAGAGAAAGCAAGACCAGCATTACCAAAGAGCCAAAAGGAAAGAATGCATGTAACTCAGGGAGTTCAACAAAAGGGAAAAAGCAAAGAAATCAGTAATTGAAAAATAATGCAATGATGGGATTAAGTAAATAACTTTAATGTCGGTCATTGTAATTCATCTTAATTCACACAGACACTCAAAAGACTCAGACAGGAGATTGGACCAAAAAACAAAACTCACCTATATATTGTTATGAAAGACATACCTCATTCATAAAGAAGTATAGAAATAGAAAAAATAGAAATAGAAAGTATAGAAATAGAAAGTGAAAGGATGAAAAATGATACTCCATGCATTAGGAGCCAGAAAGTAAGCAGGAGTATCTATCCTATAATTAGAGAAAGGAGACTTCAAGTCAAAATTGATCTGAAGAGATGAAGGTCATCACCCACTAGTGACAGGAATATGTCAGCACCTCTCAGTAATAACTGTGAATCATCCCAATTTCCCAACCAAAAGAAATAGACTGACAAAATGGGTAAAGAAGACATGATAATATGCAGTATTCAAAAAATGCATTTAATTAAAAAATATTCACTGATTAAAAATCAAAAGATGGAAAATAATATTCCACACAACCAGAACTCAGAAAACAGCAGTTGCTATCTTAATTTCAGACAAAGTGAATTTCAAGCTAAGACTAATCACAAGAGACAATGATGGTCACTAAACATTAATTAAGAGAACACTTGAACAGTAAGAGTTAACAATTATAAACATGTGAGCTGGGAATGGTGGCACATGCCTGTAATCCCAGGACTCTGGAGCCTGAAACACAAGAAACACCATGAGTTTCAGGTCAGCCTGGGCTACATAGTGAGTTCATGGCCAGCCTGAACTACAAAGGGGGGCCCTACCTCAAAAACCAAACAACAAAAACAACAAAAAACCCCAATTATAAATACATATGTACCAAATACTGGCAAACCAAACTCATAAAACACAAGTAGACATGAAGAATCAGATAAACACCAATACAATAGTAATGAGGGAACTCAATCCCCACTGTCACAAATGGACAGATCAAGTAGATTAAAAATTAACAAAGAAATACGAGTTGAACCAAACCTGAAAACAAACAGACTTAATAGATATCTAGAGAGTGTTTTATCCAACTGCAGGATATACATTCTTTACAGCAGCAGATGGGACTTTCTTCAAAATAGGCAACACACTAGCCAATACAGCATACTTAAGTAAATGCAAAAGAATAAAAACTATCCCTTGCATACTATCAGATTATAGTCCATTGAAACTAGAAATCAATGTCAAAAGAAACTACATAAACTTCATAAAAACATAGAAATTAAACAACACCCTCTTGAACAGTCAATGGGTTGGAGATTAAATTAAAGAAGAAATTAGACAGTGTCTACAATCAATGATAGTGCTACAACATACTGGGACCTATGGGATGGAATGAAAGCAGTCCCAAAAGAGAAGTTCATAGCAGTAAGTTACCACATCAGAAAATCATAACCAGCTCAAATAAATAACCTAATGTTCCACTACATGACCTAGAAAAATAATAACAACCCAAATCCAAAGCTAATATGAGTAAGAAAGTGATTAATATCAAGGCAGAAATTAATGAAATTGGGACCAAAAAACAATGCAAAGACTGAAACAAAGAGTTGGTTTTTTTGAAAGACTAAACAAAATAGACAGACCCTTAGATAATCTTATCAAACTAAAGAAAAGACCCATACCCATGCAATTATAAATGCAAAGGTTGAAATCACAACAGCTTCTGCTGAAATCTAGATTATTGATAATTACTTTAAAATCTATACTATAGTAAAATGAAAAGTTCAGGGGAAATGTATACATTTTTAGATGCATATGATCTACTAAAGTAGAACCAGAATGATATAAAAATCTTGATTAAGCCAATATCAGTCAGTGAATTTGAAGAAGTAATAAAACCTACCAACTAAGAAAAGCCCAGGTTCAATGGATTCACTGCCAAATTCTACAAGAACTTTATGGAAGACCTAATGCCACTACCCCTCAAAATCTTTAATGAAATCAAAAGCACAGCAGTACTCTCAAAGTCATTCCTGGTAGCAAGCATTATCCCTAGTCCCAAACCAGAAAAGGACCTCCAAAAAATAGATCTACTGGCCAATCTCTTTAATGAACATAGATGCAAAAATCCTCAATAAAATACAGGTAAACAGGATGAACAAATCATCAAAAAGCTCATACATCATGACCAAGTAATATTCATTACAGGGATGAGGGATGGTTCAACATATACAATCAATAAATTATATATACCACATGAACAGAAGGAAAGAAAATATAACGTGATTATCCCAATAGATGCAGAAAAGCATTTGAAAAAATCCAACATCCATTCATGAAAAAACACTGAAGGAAAAAGGAATAGATAGTCTTTATCTCAACCTGATAAAAGCTATGACAAATCAACTGCCAACATCATAATAAATGGAAATAATCTGAAAGCTTTCTCTCTCTGAAATCAGAAACAAGAGAAGTATGTTTGCTAGCCTTACTTTTGTTTAATATAGCTCTTGAAATATTAGCTAAAGCATAGGACAAGAGAAAGAAATAAAAGTTTTATGGAAAGGGAAGGAAGAAGTTAAATTATCTTTATTTGCTGATGATATGACCTTCTACATAGAAGCCAAAAAAAAAAAAATCCACCAAAAGAATCCTGAAGTAAAATACAAATTTGGCAGTGTAGCAGAAGTCAACACTCAACAAAGTCAACACTCAAAAATCAGTAGCATTGCTGTACACCAATACCTAACTCATTGAGAGGGAAATAAGGAAGAATAATACCCTTCACCATAGCATCAAGAAAAATGAAAATACTTAGGAATTAATGAAGGAAGTGAAATACCCCTACAATGAAAATTATAGTCCTCTGAAAAAGGAGATCAAAGAGAATGTCATAAAATGGAAAGATATCTCCTGTTCCTGGGTAAGTAGAACCAATATAGTCAAAATGGCCATACTTCCAAAAGTGTTATATAATAATACCTCACTTCATCAATGCTTCTCTTCTCAAACAATTCAGTTCACATACAGAAGCATTCATCAAAATTTCACTTCTGTTCATGAACTCTACATCAGGTGATGAACCTGATCACACACATCTTCCCCACAAGAATATGAACTTGACCATTTCCCCAGAATCATGGAACAAGTTAAATTTGTGAGCCAAGGTACCACTGTATAGATTTAATGTAACCCCAATCAAAGTACCAATAACATTCCTTACAGTAGTGCAGAAAGCAAGTCAAAAATTCATAAGAACCCAGAGCAGACCTAGAATTGCAAAAGCAATTTTGGTATTGGGCAACAAGGGCAAGGAAGAGGGCATGACAATCCCAGACTTCCAGTTATACTACAAAGCTACAGTGATATAAACAGCATTGGCAGCAATACAAACTCATGGATCAAGGAGCAGAATAGAAGATACAGAAACATCTGCAGCTACACTCAGCTATATTATTTTTGACAAATTGGCCAAATGCCTTTAGTGGGGAAAGATCACCTCTTTATTTTATTTATTTTATTTTTAAAATATATATATTTATTGGTACATTTTAGGTATAAAATACATTTACATTTATCATTGGATGTTTGTGCCAGAACATGATGCACTTTAGTTTTTATTTTTTCTCCTATTACCTGTGCACCCTTCACCCCCTCCACCCTTCCTTATCTACACAGAGTTTGATTCCATTTTTTTCTCATAATTTTTTTCTTTCCATTCTTCCCTTTCCCCTTTCCCTTCCACCATCCCCAAACCCTTGGACCTTTTTTTATTTCAGATTATCAATTATTCATTTTAATCATTTTCATCCTTATTTACACTTTCAATTTCTCACACTAGAGAACTATTCAGTATTTACACATGTGTGTCCTATTTATTTCACTTAAGAGTATGGCCTGAATATGCATCCATTTAGCTATAA
>NW_004624911.1:723739-741309 GCF_000247695.1 Heterocephalus glaber
ACAAGTCAATGAGTCTCAGCAAGCCAGCAGCAGACCAAGTACAGTGGTCTGATGTGCCTTTATTGTAGAGGTTCTCTTTACTTTTCTGCTGAGCTTCAGCTTTCTTCCAGAAACCTGAGAAGCCCTCTTTCTCTTACTACCTTCTGCTCTATCTTGTGGCACTCAGGACAAGGGTGTTTATAGTCTCCTGTGCCTCTGTAATGTGGGACGAGGTAGGAAAAAAGCCAGCAGGTAGACAGGGCACGTGGTGGGGGGGACTGAGCATTGGAGGCACCCACGCAGCTAAGTGGACTTCACTGTGCCATGGGGGTGGCCTGGGATGGCCGCAGGAGCTTCAAGCTGCTCGTTTCATCTGGCGGGCATCGGATGGGGGTGGGCTGCAAGATGCCTCTGCAACCTCACTGTGGCGTGGGCGTGGCCCGGGAAGGCTGCTGAGCTTCAAACTTCTGGCCTCTCCTGTCTGGTCATAGTTTAGAGAGTCGGATGGGGGTGGGGCTGCAAGAAGCCTCAGAGACCTCACAGTGCCGTGGGCGTGGCCCGGGACTCCAAGCTTCTTGCCTTGTTTCACCGGGGCGGGTTGCTGATCGCTGGTCGCTGCCGCTTTTCGAAAGATCACCTCTTTAACAAATGGTGTTGGGCAAACTGGTTATCCATATGTTGAAGGTTAAACCTAGACCTGTATCTCTCAATATGCACAAAACTAAAATCGAAATGGCTCAAAGATCTAAACATTACAACAGAAACACTTAATCTACTGGAAGACAAAATAGGTAAAACTCTTGAAGGCATAGGTTTAGGCAAAGACTTTCTGAACAAAACCCTAGTTACACAGCAAATAATCCCAAGAATCAACAATTGTGATCACATCAAATTAAAAAGTTTCTGCACAGCAAAAGAAACCACTAACAGAGTGAAGAGACAACATACAGAATGGGAAAATATTTTGTTAGCTACTTCTCATATCTAGAATATTTAGAGAACATAAAACAATTAGACCTCTCCAAATTTAAAGACCCAGTTAATTAATGGACTTCTGAAATGAATAGACTTCTCAGATGAAGAAATACAAATGGCAAGTAAATACATGAAGAAAAGGTTCAACATCACTTGCTATTTGAGAAATGCAAATTAAAACAACACTGAGATTCTGTCTCACTTCAAAAAGAATGGCTATTATCAAGCAATCAACCAATAATAAATCCTGGTGAAACTGTGAGGAAAAAGGAATCTTTCTGCATTGTTTGTGGGATGGTAAACTGATACAATTACCATGGAAATTAGTATGTTGATTCTTCAAAAAATTAAAAATAGAAAGTCCATTTGAACCATGTACTCCCCTTCTAGGTATCTTCTCAAATGAGTTAAAGACATCAGACCACAGTGACATATACATGCCTACATTCATATCAGTGCAATTCAAAATAGCTAAATTGTAGAAACAGCATACATCTTCATCAACCAATGAATGCATACAAAATATCCATATATACAGTGGAGCACTACTTTTCCATAAAAAGATTATTTGAGTCATTTGTAGGAAAATAAATGCACCTTGAGGCCATAATATTAACATATACATACAAGATTAAATATTACATGTTATCTTATATAAAAAATAATAAAGTATGAAAGGAAAGACAAATAGTAAATAAAAGAAAGAAAAATGATATTATAATGCAGTACAGAGAATATATCTAAAAGTGTACCTTTAGTTAGTACAAATGTCTTACATGTTTTATATGTTCTTGGGCCTGTTAGTCTGATTTTCAATCTGTATATGTGATAATTAACTTTACAAGATATTATAAGTCAAATAATTGAATCTGATGCTTGAAAAATAAAAGGGAGGTGAAGGGGGGAGGAAAAAGAAGGGAATTGAAATGTGCTATGTACATGTACCAATCCCCTACAGTGAATGTAGTCATTATGTACAAAAAACATGCTCTAATAAAGTAAAGGGGGGGGGGATTTAAAAGGAGGAGGTAAAAAATGTATATAGACATGCACTTAATTCTGCCACAGGAAATTTCATAAAACAAAATTAGTGGACAAACTAAAGTCATATAAACATCAATAAAATTATAGTGGGGCATTTCAATATTCCACTTTCACAAATAGTTCAATCACAAATATGAATAGTTGAACTACACCATTGAAAAATGAACTAAAAAGATATCTAGATTTCTTCAAGCAACAACAACAGATTACACACTTTTCCTAACAGCCTATCATCTTTCTCCAAAATAGACCATATCTTATGGTCTGAAGCATGATTAAATAAATTGAAAAGGATTAAAATAATGTTCTACATACTATCTCATCACAGCAGAGTAAAACAAGATATCAAAACAAACAACAAAAACAATACAAAATAATGGAGATTAAATAATACAGTCTTGAGTAATCAATGGGTCACAGAAGAAATCACTAAAGAAATTAAATTTTCCTATAATCCAATGATAATTGGGGCATAATATATTAAAACTCATGGCACCAAGGAAATCTTTTGTTTTTTGATACCAGGTATTGAACTTGAGACTTGTGCTTGGGAGGCAGATGGCAGAACCACTGAGCTAAATCCCCAGCCCAAGGAAATCAGTTTTAAAAGGAAAGTTTATAGCAGTGAATTCCCATGTTATATTGATGCATCTTAAGATTCTAGAAAAACAAGAGCAATCCAAGTCCTGACTTGAAGAAGGAAAGAAATTATAAAGATAAATACAGAAAACAATGAAATTGAAACTAACACCAATAAAACGATCGATTAATTAGTTGATTCTTTGAAATGATGAACAAGAATAGCACTTAGCCCAACTTACTAAAAAAAAGAGGATCAGTATAATTGGAAATGAAAAAGGCAAAACCACAACAGAGACAACTGATATCCAGAAGAAATAATAAAGTACTTAGAAAACTTACATTCCAATAAACTGAATAATCCAGAAGAAATGAATAAATTCCTAGACATATGTAAATTACAAAAATTGAATAATGAAGCTATAAAATCCCTGGATAGACCAAAATAAGCAATGAAATAGAGGTAATATTAAAAACCCTAGGGCCAGGGATTTATCTCAGTGGTTTTGCTGCCTGCTGTGCAAGTGCAAGGACCCGAGTTTGATCCCTAGTACAAAAAAAAAAAAAAAAACCCTAGCAACTGATAAAAGCCCAGGACCTAGTGGACTCAGCACCAAATTTTACCGAGCATTCAGGGAAGAACTAATGCCAATGATTTTCAATATGTTCTGTGATATCGAAAGGGAAGAAAGACTGCCACACTCATTCCTTGAAGTATTACCCTGAAATCAGTAGTGGACAAGGACTCAGCAAAACCAGAGAAGTACAGGCCAATATCTTTAATGAACACAGGTATAAAACTCCTCAGCAATATACTTTCAAAGAGAATGCAGCAAAACATTAAAAAATATACACTGTGACCAAGTCAACTTTGTTCCAGGAATGCAAGAATTGTCAACATGCATAAATTGGTAAATCTAATACACCACAAAAACAGAAATAAGAATAAAAATCATAGAACCATCTCAATAAATGAAGGAAAATCTTTTAAGAAAATTCAAAATTCCTTCATGACAAAA
This sequence comes from Heterocephalus glaber, assembly GCF_000247695.1. Next base: position 727,336 of record NW_004624911.1, read on the forward strand.
ACATTAATGAAAATAGGTATAAAAGGACCTTACCTTAAACAGATACAAGCCCTTCATAAGAACTCATATCTAACATCATTCTAAAGGGAAAAAAGGAAAGTATTTCCTCCAGAAAGCAGACTAATACAAGGATTATCCACTCACACCACTTTTGTAAAATATATTACTCAAAAATTTGGTCAGAGCAATTAGGGAAGAGGAAGCAATAAAAGAGATTCAAATAAGAAAGGAAGAAATCACTTTTCTTATTTATAGATGGCATGATCCTTTACATAGAAGGCCACAAAAAATTCACAGGAATACATTTAGAACTAATAAATTTAGCAAAATTAAATCAACACTCAAAACTCAGTAGCATTCCTCTGCACCAACACTGAACCCATAGGAAATGAGGTCAGGAAAACAATCACATTCAGGGTAGCTTAAGAAAATAAATACTAGGAATTAACCTAATGAAAGAAGTGAAAGATCTTTATTTTGAAAATTATATTTCTCTGAAAATAGAGATTGAAGAAGACATTAGAAAGTAGACATCCCTTGTTCTTAGGATATACAGAACTAATACTGTCAAATGACCATATTACAAAAATGATATGTGAGTTTAATGCAGATCCAATAAAAATATCAACAATTTTTAACAGAATTATAAAATACAATTGTAAAATTTATATGAAGTCAGAAGAGATCCAAAATACTTACAGAAATCCTGAGCAACAAGAGAAAAACAGTAAGCTTCACAATCCTGGATTTCAAGTTATACTATGAAGCTACAGAAAGAAAATCAACATGGTACTGGCATAAAAACAGATATATTGGCAAATGAAATAGAATATAGGATGCAGAAACAACCCCAAACACCTTCAGCCATCTTATTTTTAACAAAGCCCAATTGTATATGCTGAAGAAAAGATACACTCTTTAAGAAATGATGCTGGAAAACCTGGTTATACATGTGCAGAAGTTCAAATATAGATCCATATATTTTATTCTGTATTTAAATCAAGTCAAAATGTTTCAAAGATCTAGATATAAAAACATAAACACTGAATTTTCTGGAAGATGCAATAGATAAGAATCTTCAAAATATGCATCAAATTACACAAAATATAAAGCTTCTGCACAGCAAAGGATATAACCAATGGAACTAAGAGCCTGCCTATAGAATGAGAAAAAAAAAATCCAGTTACTCCTTGGACAGAGGACTAATATATAGAATATATAAAGAACACAAAAAATTAGAGCTTCCAAAATATAAGATCCAATAAAAAATGAGCAATTGAAATAAATAGACACTTCTCAAAACAAAAAGTATAAATGACCAAAAAGTACATGAAATACTAAACTAAACTAAACAAACAAAAATATCAACACTCAACATATTTGGCCATTACAAAAATAGAAGTGAAAACAACACTGAGGTTCTATCTTCATTAAGAATGGCATTAATCATGAACTCAGATAACAACAGTGTTACCAAGGTTGTAAGGGGAAAAAAGGACTCCATTGTTAGTGGGAATATAAACTAGTACAACTGTATGGACATCCATTATCCAGATTTCTGAAAATTTCCCGATGTTTCTCTTTGTGTGTGTACAAGTGTATAAAGAGAAAAACAATTCACCTAGATAATTTATCAACTATTTGATAAATTTGCAAGACATAAAAAGAGAGAAGAATTCAAACAAAATCCAGGCAAAACCAAAAAGTAAAATATCTTATTTTAAGGTCAGCTCAGTGAGGCTAGGTTCACAGATCGGAGATTAGACACATTCTAATTAACTTGATATCAAAGCAAACATTGTAATTTCAAGTATGCAGAGTTATTCCTTAACCAGCTCTTTTGGATAAATTATATTCACTATTTTCATTATTTTGGGGGTATATTTCAAGCTGTAGTTCTGATTATATGAACTGTTCCCTTAGGAGATTATAAATTATCTTTTTTTGTAAACTAAATTCTATCATTTTAATCTATGGTTAATTTATCACTTGGTTTAGTAGTAGACAACTGGAAGGAGCAGTGTTTAAATACTAATATTTAGTATGTGAAATACTTTGTGAATTGGATAAAATATTTTGCATTGACTGGTTCATTGATTAGCATTCACTTTGTGGGCATGAACACTGTTAGGTTTATGTAGGTTAATATATTTAAGTTCAATGAGATGAGCATTTCTATTTTCCATTTAACAAATTTCTGAAAAAGCCAGTAGCTTTTTAATCATATGCCAATTTCTTTTCCATCTTTTGTGATTAAGACCTATTTAAAATATATATCTACTTTTGGTCATATAACCCTTGATATTTATATAAATGAAGCAGAATAATTATGTATAATGTTAACAGATATTCTTTACCTTGATGCCACTTAAGGGCCTTTCATTCCAATATCTGCTCTTAGTACCCAAATTGCTCAGAAAAAGAAAATAAGCTTTAGAATTGGAGGTCAAATTCCCAAGCCTTTATAGGTTTCCAAGTTAAGTAGCAACTCCTCTAATTTAAATTTCACATTTTTCTTGCTGACATAATATTAATGGACACTTCATACTTACTGGTATATCGAAACCCAAGTCTATGTAACTTGAAATATTGATCATTACTGCTAAATGTGTTCTGGTTAGACAGTTGAATCTGATAATATAAAAAGTTTTCCCCTAATACTCTGTTGAAGCAATTTGCTGAATTGGAAAAAATTAACAACTACTGAGTAAATAAAATTAATAAAAATATGAATTTACTAAGATATTTCTATTTACCCTAAAAAGGTACAATATAGAGATGATTTTAGAAAGGAGATCTTATAGCATTTTGAATGGGGAATGTTTTACTTTTAGAACTATTACTCAGTGAATCAAGTAGGGTCATTTGGACAGTACTTTCATAAATGGGAAGTATCACAATGTTGGTCAAAATAATAGTTTTTATGATTTAGATCTCCCAAGACAGCAGGGCTCAGTGACACAAATGCAGTTCAACGTAGGTGATGACTGACACATTAGCAATATAGTCTGAATGTAAACCCTCACTATTCCTCATTCTATCATAAGGAACTAGCATTCCCTCAAAAAGAAGTTATGGAATATTTATCAATATTAGAGCACATATAAAGAAAAAAGACTCATCCAGGAAGATGAAAATAATCAGTAACTGATAAGAATTTTCTTGGTTTCCTGGAGGAAAAGGAGAGATCATCAATGAAGGAAAATGTAATCTCTCCTGGTCAAAAGACCATCATTTACTGCACATGAATAACTATAGAATGTGGTTTAGTGAAAATAATTACATTGAAGTGTCAGATTTTAGTTAAAATTTTCAAAATGAATTTTATTGGTACATTTTAAGTATACAATATAATGACATTCATCATTAGAGATTAATACCTTTACATAATATATCTTGATGCTTATTTTTCCCCCACTCCCCTGCCCTCCCTTCAACCCCTCATTTTGTATAAGCAATTCACATGATGTTCTTGGACCTTAGCATCTCTAAAATAGAGGTTATGGCCTAATCCATGTGATCACAAATTCAAATGCCTTAAAAGGCCAAGAAGGAAATGTAAATCAGATAAGGTACATGTATCAAGTGTCAGAAAAGCAATACATTGAACAGCAGGGTTACGGAAGCTGATATCTGCATCAGAATCAGGGAAAACAATCAAGAGTATTGGGAAGCAAGGGAATTTGGAAAGTTCCAGAATAATTTAAATAAAGTAGCTACTATTGAGCTCCAACAGAGCCATGATTTATGAGGCTACAATTTCCACTTTGCCAAATCTCTTTCTTAAAAAAGAACTCCTGGCTATTTTTCCCCATTTTCTAATTTTAGCAGTAAGTTTGGCTTATTCCACAACATTGTGCAGGCCAGACAAAACATAACTTGGATGGATCTGTCCTCTGCACATACAAGTTGTAATTTCTGGATCAGATAATCTATATGCCTACTGTAACATTAATAAGGTCTATTTAGGGTTGTGTTTAAATTCTGGCTTTAGTTTCCAGTGATGCCACTTTTTTGTCAAATCTCTGCTCTTTAGCTATATCCCAGTCTTCCCCACTTACCTTCTCATCTCATTTCTTGTGATCACTGTGTTGATAACATCATAAACTTATCTTCCCCTGTAGTGAGCACTCATCCACTGATGCTGGGAGACTCAACTCTGTCCATGTGTGCAGTAGTGGCCTTAGACCACAGCTAAAAGACTTTCATGGCCACTCACTATCCACAGCAGGAATGCAGATCAGCAAGCCTGTCACTCATAGCATGAGTGGGTGTGACCTATTCTGGGTCCCTTCACAGATGGTTGTGAAAACAGGACGAAAGCAAAATGGGAGTGTAGGAAGCTCCACAGGGCAATAAGGCATTTCCAGATCTAGAGCCAGGACAAAAATCAGTAAGCATGCCACTTGGTTATGAGTTTGTATTCTCAAGAAGGCCTTACAAAGTCTTGTGATTAAGATAATCATGCATTTCACAATGTTCTTACATAGGAGGCAGTGTCTAAAGACTCCAATGTAAAACATGATGCCAATCACGTCTAGTTGAAAACAGTTTACATTACAAAAAATAGCCCTATTAGACTCTACCTAGGAAAAGATACATGTAGGGGGATCAGACTCTGCATGTTACAGTGGGGTACATAGTTTCTGGCAGGATATTCACATCTCAGTTACTGGAGGAGCCCATATTTCTCAGAAGCAAAGAATCCAGAGTCACTAGCCTTCTCTCAGTAAACTGAAAATTCCAAGCTTCTTCCCACTACATGACCTTCACTCTTGCTAATCTCTCTTCCTACAACCTTTAGTCCTGAGCTATCCATACTCCATCACATTAAATTGAGGGTTTTTGACTTTTGCTTCAAATTTCAGCTTACATGAGCTTGCACAAGAACTATATTCCAAGGCCTCCAAAACTTAGGCAGATATGTTAAATTTTCTCATAGCAGCTTGCATTTTTATTGAATATGTCAAAGTATGTAATTGTGTATATTTTGTGAAGCTGAAGAATGTCTGTCTCCCTCCTTAAACCATAACTCCATAATTCCAATGTCTGTGTTTATATTTCTAGCTTCCTGAAAAGAGCCTGATACAATTATCTATTCAAAATTCACTAAGTGAATAAAAGAAAGTCAATGTAACACTCAAATTAAACTACTCCTAGAAAGACTAACCAACTTGATTTAAGTTGACTGTAAGATTTAAACAACTGAAACAATCTCTCCTGAAAGGATAGTTGGATGGTTAGGGAAATCACACTGGAAACATGGGTACAAGAAAGGGAAAGGTAAAGAAAGGGGAAATAGGAGCCAAACAACACAAACTTGTCCCACCTAGCCATGGCCACCAACTGTGCCTAGTTCACTAAGCTTCTAAGATGGGTTGCTATCTTACAAAGTATCATCCTTTCATGTATAAATCTAATTCAGGTGACCTCATATTTCAGAAGCTAAAATTTGCGAGTTCAAGTTTTTAAGATTTATTTTACTGAAACTTTCAGCTAAATGGTTCCACTTTTCTCTTCCAAGGTTTACAAACTGACAAATCTGGAAATCCTAGTATCTTATATCTTTGATATAGACATACCTAGTTGCAGAATGTGCACCGAATATGTTTATATGACGATATATTCTTTTAAAAGTAGAAATAAATAGACACAAATGTGTTCATTGGTTCATTGGCAGTCTTTTCTCCCAAAGCTGTAAGCAAACGGGGACTTACTGGCACAGTGATCCCCCACTTGGTCACTCAAGAATGGGGATTGGGGATGAGGTGTATAGGATTCCCTGCCAGTATTCATTCTTGCAAAATATTGATTTTCCTCACAGAAAGGATGATGTATTCAATTATTAAGACCTGACAAGTTTTTAAAAAATGTTCTTGTTATATACATGGACTTTTATTAAAAATGAAACTATCACCTCCTAGAAGAGAGTGGGATATAAATGAGTGAGCGTTGTGTTTAGGAACTAACAAATGTTGAGTGCTTACTATGTCCCAGGCCACTCAAAACATAATTGGAAAAACAAATTTGTAGCATTATTTTTACAAAAAATGTACAAAAGGGTTCAGGTATAAAGATGTTATTTTAGAAAATCAGAGAAAGTTTAACTGATCAATTTGGGAATGTGAAGTAAAATTTCCTGGAGTACCAATAACTGAAATAACTTGAGATGGATGTATTGGCTTTACTTGAGGAAGGCATATTTGGAAGTGATAACCATCCTGGCAAGTGTTCAAATGGTAAAGGTAGAAGAGAACTCCAATAAGAACTTTTGGAGTAATAATAATTTTGTAAATAAGGAGGAAAAGAAAGGTTGAAGGGAGGGAAATGGTGAAAGAAAAAATAATTTTATACTTGTGATATAACCTTAGAAAAAATCAACATTTGAAAGTGGAGAAATAAAAAACACCATAAACCCACAAAGAAGAAGTCAGGAATAGAAGAACTGGAATTGCAGAGTGCCACCTTCATGTTCATAGGTACTACATTTGTAATAGACAAAGAGTAGAAACAGTTAATGTCCAACAGCAGGTGGATGACTAAACAAACAGTGATACAGTCATTAAATGGATAGCTGCTTAACAATAAATAGGAATGAATTACTTACTCACAAACAACATGAATTAATTTCATAAACATACTAATTGAAAAAAGCTTTAAAGCAAAGAGTAAATATTATATAGTTTCTTTTATACAATGCCCTGTAATGAACAAATCTGATCTACAGTAACAGAAAGCAGATTGACAGATTTCTGAATTTGGGAAGTAGGGCAGCAGAAGACTCACCAAAAAATGGCAATAAGAAAGTTTTTGAAATGAAGGAAATTTGTATATCTTGGTTGTGTTAGTAATTACTAGATGTTATTGGTCAGCTATTCTAGTACTGTAAATACCTGACCCACAACTTAAAGGAGGTTCTTGGGACTCATTGTTTCAGAAGATTGAATCCAGGGTCATCTGGCTTAAAGGCAGAAATATCAGGGTGGAGGAGCTTGGTGAAAGAATGTTGCTCACTTCCTGGTAACCAAGAAGCAGAGCACAACCAAGGAGTCCAGGGAGAGAAATAACTTCTAAAAGCACACTTCCAGTAACCCACCTCTTCCAGCTAGGCTCCAACTCCTAAGAGTATATTCAACTATGAACATGAGTGGATTAATCTGATTAGCCACATCTCCAGGAGTCTCTTCATTCAGTAAAGTTGACAATTATGTTACCTGGAACACAGAAGTATGCATATTTGCCAAACATAAAAAAAATACACTCAAATTAGGGCATTTTACTACTCGTAAATTATTACACCCATAAAACATCTTTAAAAATCTACATGTTCACAAATGCCAAGGGAGTATTTGATCACAATAGTATCAAACATAGAGCTTCATCAAAACCAAGAAACATGATATTCAGGATGAGGAGCTTGATCAAAATATTAAGTACATAATGTGAGCCAGTAAGACAGAAACTGGTCAGGGGAGGAAGAGGAAGTACTCATTGATATTAGATGATAAGTAGTAATGTAACTAGGTGTTATTTGATAAAATTTAGAAGTAAAACCTAGATTACAATGTACTGCAGAGTTAATATGAAGTTAGAAAATAGAGGTACTGAGTGTCTATTAATCTTCTGAGAAATTCAGATAAACCACTGAACAATAGCTAGTAGAATTGAAGAAGGATTGACAGTTTATTTTAGTATGGGAAAAATTTGGCATAGTCATAGATTGAAAGGGAGGAATTGGTAGATAGAAAGGAGATTGTGAATGTTTCAGGGGAGATAGGAAGGGGTAAAGACAAGTGTAAAAGGAGACATGTTTTGGGGCCGGGGATTTAGCTCAGTGGTTTTGCCACCTGTTGCACAAGTGCAAGGACCCGAGTTTGATCCCTGGTACCAAAAAAAAAAAAACAAGGAGACATTTCCCCTTAACAGAACTTATTTGAGACTGAAGGGTATTATATTAGACAGCTATATATAGAAGAGCTTGATGACAAGAGTTTTGAACACTTATTTCCTCTGCCATTTGCTAAAAAGTTCTGAATCAAATTTTGAATAATTGCTTTAGAAAATTGGCAAGGTTTTGTAATATCCATGAAAGGAATTGGAAAGAGTTGATCAAGTGAAAGGGTTGAAGGGTAATAATAAAGGACCAGCTGAAGTTGGTTACTGTCTATTTGTAGTGATTCCAGAATACATTGATAAAATGAAGTTTTGACTTAATGGTTATGTCACATTTGTCTATTCTTGAATATATAGCATTGAATCAGTATTTATTGTTACACCCAGAGAGAAAGAACCAACCAGAGATGGATATTAAGTCCACACAGGAGTTTATTACCAGCCGGGACCCAAGCTGAGCATTGGACTCAAGCCCCGACTGGGGGGAGACAAACATGTTTTATACACCTTTGAGGCCAACAGTTTCTAGGCCCCACTATGGGATAGAACTAGCAAAGCAAGTGAAAGGTACAGAAGTGGAACCTCCTGCCATTAGAACATTTGTAAAACAATAGTTGATTAATTGTTGTTTCTAAAGAGACTTTCTAAGGGGAGGAGGTTTCTAAGCTTCCTCCTTCTAAGTTCATCTAAAGGGCAGGCAGGTGGGTCATTCAGCAGCAATATGGAGTCTGTCTTGCTAACTAGGGTCCTTCATTCCCCACTGGTTCTTGTAACTTAATCAAATCTTTGATTTCTGTATTTATTCTTCAGATTCTTTCTCTAAAACATCTTCTAAAATCTCATAATTTTGTCTCAACACCATCAGTTTAACTGCATCAACCCTCTGTCTAACATATTTAGTCAAAAGCATTTATAATACAAGGTCCCATGAGCAAAAGCAGAAGTAAGATAACTAAGGGGCCTGCTACAGCAGAAAGTAGGGTAGTTAACCATGGGGACCAAATAGATTTTGAAACAAATTTTGATCCTTTTGTTAGCATATTTAGTCTTTAAATTTTCCCTGACCATAGCTAAGGTATCTCTAATGACACCAGACTGATTAGCATAGAAGCAACAGTTTTTTTTTTTTTTTAAGGCTACACATAACCCTTTTTGTTTCATGAACAGGAGGTCAAGTCCCTTTTGATTTTGCAGGACCATCTCAGCTAGGGAATCAACCTGGTTTTTAATCTGGAGATTGAGTCTTTCAGGTGACCCAAATCTCTGGCTACTTAGTGGCATAGGGCTTTAAAATTTGTGTCCTGAAGGATCAGGGAGGAAGTTCCAATAGCCACTGACTCGGCTATTCCTAATCCCACCAGAATGGGCACTAAAACGGGGGCAGCCCATTTACTCCTACAGTGTTCAGTGGTTAATCCCAGATGTTCGCGGCCCCCTTTTTTATTATAATACAAGACTTGTGGAACAACATACATGGTGACACAAAATAAAGTGGCAGATTGGGTAGCCAAGACTGATTTGGGAATGTGCTTAGTCAAGTCCTTGGTGCAAGCAAACCAAGCATATCAGGAACAGGTCTCCTGGCTTGAAACTGTGGTGCTGGTACATCGCAAAGGGGTTTTTTTGAGCCTGTTGTATTGTAGCCTGGATCTCACTCTAAAGAACCTGTAAGGCTTGAAGAGACTGAAGTAAAGAAAAACAAGAATTTTCTGTTATCTGTTCAAGGTATAACTTAGGGAGGAGTGGCGGCAGCCTCCCATACAAGATTTTAAAAGGGGTAAACTTGTCAACATATGGGGTACATCTAACTCTTAACAAGGATAGAGGAAGCAGATAAGGCCACCTACCACCAGTTTCTAGAACATATTTAGTCAGGGTTTCTTTCAGGGTCCTATTCATCCTTTCCACTTGCCTTGAACTTTGTAGGCAATAGGCACAGTATAACTTCCAATCAATATGTAGTGCCCTTGCCAACAATTTGGATATCTGTGCCATGAAGGAAGGCCCATTGTCAGATTTCAGGTAATGAGGGATGCCAAATTGGGGAATTATCTCCTGGAGCAAAACCCTAGTTACTATGTTGGCTGATTCTCCATGAGTGGGGAAAACTTCTACTCAACCTGAGTAGGTGTCAACCAATACAGTTAAATATTTGAACCTATTGCTGGATTTTATTTTGGTGAAATCAAGTTTCCAATGTTCCCCTGGCTGTCTTCCCCATAGTCAATTACCTTCGCTCCTTGGTCTTGCCTTGGAGTTTACCTGTGCGCACACTTGACACCTGGAACTGATGTCCTGGACTATAGAGGTCAGTCCTGGGATTGAAAACTTACAGCTCATTAGTCTTTTTAACTTTGATTCTCCCAGGTGAGTTAAATGATGTAACTGATGAACAAGTTGTCACCCCAGGGCTCAGGGGAGACAAATTTGTTCATTTGTCCCTTTCCACCAGCCTGAGTCCAGTTTTGTACCCCCTTGCTTTTGGTTTTCCTCTTTCTCTTCTGGGGTATATGTAGGTCTTTCTGGGAGGTAGTCAAAGGGTCGGATGGGCAGAATGTCTATTGGCCCCACTGGTTCTCTGGCCACTGGTCAGGCTGCATCATTGGCCTCACAGTTACTGCAGGCCTGGAAGCTGTCTCCTTTTTGGTGGTTTTTGCAATGAATAATGGCCAGTGCCCTGGGTTCCCAAATTGCCTCCAATAAGGCCAAAATTTTTTATTTATTTTTGATAGTTTTTCCATCTGATATCAATAGCCCTCTCTGTCTATAGATGTCACCATGCACATGGGCAGTGGCGAATGCATACTGGCTGTCAGTGTAGATGATTACAGCCTTGTCTGGATCTAACAGGGCTTGAGTTAAGGCTATTAGTTCAGCCCTCTGCATTGAAGCCCCCTGGCTTAATGCCTGTGTGCAGTGCACCTGTCCTCCTGGACTGACTATGGCCACCCCCACATACCTGACTCCATCTTTCATGAAGCTATTTCCATTGCTAAAGAAGGTCTCAGTCAGTTCTGGCCAGTTGGTGGTGGAAGTTGTCAGAGTGTCCAGACAGTCATGGAGGGGCATGCGCAGGTCAGAGTCCGGGAGTAAGGTGGCTGGATTAAGGGCCATTTCTCTGGTGAATTTGATGCGTGGTGCATCCAGCAACAGGGCCTGGTACTGAATCAGGTGGATATTGGAGAGCCATCATTCTGGGGATCCTCTCAGCAATGTCTCCACCACATGGGGTGCAGTGATGAGCAGGTCCTGCCCCAGGCTGACCTTATCTGCCTCTTTGACCAGGAGGGCAGTGGTTGTAACTGCCCTCAAACAGGTAGGCCATCCACTTGCCACAGGATCAAGTCTTTTAGACAGGTAGGCCACAGGTCTGTTCCAAGGCCCTAATGCCTGAGCTAGCACTCCTTTGGCTATGCCCCCTCATTCAGCCACAAACAACCGAAAGGGCTTGGTGACATCAGATAGACCCAGGGCTGGTGCTGACACTAAGGCTTTCTTTAAAGCCAAAAAGGCACTTTCTCCTTTTCTGTCTGGAGCGACTGTCTCTTGTGCCTGGAGTGCAGCAATAGTGACTTTCCCCAGTTTTTTGGCTAGGATTTTCTCAGGGGTGTCATGGTTATCATAAACTTTCTGGGCTATGTTCAGGAGTCTAGTCCTATTCTTTCCCTCAAATCCCTCCAATTTCTGTAATTTCTTTCTAATGTCTGGGGCTGACTGGGAAACAAAGGCCAAATTTAAAGCTGCTGCATTTTTGGGAGCCTCTGTGTCAATAGGAGTGAAAACTCTATAGGTTTCCAAGAGTCTCTCTAAAAACACAGCTGGAGACTCTGTTTTTCCTTGGTGAACCTCACTTACTGTACTCAAATTAGTGGGCTTTTTGGCAGCTGCCTGGAATCCCCCTAATAAGTGCTGGTGGTAGGTCCCCAGCCTCCTCCTACCGTCATCATCATTGGGGTCCCATTCAGGGGATCATGACAGAACCGCTGTTTCAGCCCTAGCCAAATACCCCAGAGTTCCCAGAGTGATGCTGGGGTTTGGCCCCAGGGCCTCTTTAACTGCCTGTTGATAAATGCTGTCCTGGTCCTCAGTGGTGAACAGGATCTGTAAAAGCTGCTGGCAGTCATCCCAAGTTGGCTGATGGGTATGAAAAACAGACTCAAGAAGAGATTAATGCCTGAGGTTTTTCAGAGAAGGGGGGATTTTGATGTTTCCAATTGTAAAGATCACTAGTTATAAAAGGGACATAAATCAATCTTCCCCCGGGCTCTGTCTGTTTTAAAGGAAAAGGGAGGAGGAGGATGGAGCTGATGGGCCATAGTTCTGTCACGATCGAGTGCCAAAGGTTGATCATGACCTGTGGGGACCCAACTCCTGTGACCACATTCCAAACCTTGCAAGCAATGTGCATAGAGTAAGTTCCCACTGGGGGCCAACTGACTCTGAAACTGGGCCATTCTAATTGATACAGGGTTTGTAATTTGCCTTTAGAAAATTTCATGCCATATTCATCTTCCCTGTCTGTGGAATAAATTTTTTTGAGGTTATTCAAGACACAATCAAGTGGAGTTCCTTCCGTGAAATGTGGGGAACCCATAATTTTAGCCTGTGAAAATGCAAAAGGCACACAAAGCAAGCAGACAGACAACAATAAACAGACAAAAACAAACTTTGGCCAAGTAAACCTCTAGGGCCCAATAGATTCCAACCCCATCCAGGGAGTTGCTCTTCTGAGGACTCTGACCCAGTGAGTCTGCTCACCATCACGAAGAGACTCTAGGTAAGGGAACCTGTGCTGCATCCAGCTTCCTCTTATCTACCCACAGTGCACTAAGAATCATTTGATTCTTACCTCTAGAGGCTTCCCGATAAACTCCTGAGGGTCAGTTGATTGGTGATAGGGCCCGACTGAGACTGGCCTACCCAGAGCCCTGGAATACCATCAGGGTGGCCTCTCCTTCCACAGACCAGTGTCCAGAGGGGCCAAACACTGCTGATGTCTGATCCTGGTCTGTCCTATAAAGAAACAATGGCTCCAAGATAATAAGCTCCAGAGCAGCTGGCTATCTCGCTGGAGCCTCCAAGAATGTTACACCCAAGGAGAAAGAACCAACCAGAGACCGATATTAAATCCACACAGGAGTTTATTACCAGCTGGGACCCGAGCCGAGCATCAGACTTGAGCCCTGACTGGGGGGAGACAAACATGTTTTATACACCTTTGAGGCCAACAGTTTCTAGGCTCCCCTATGGGATAGAACTAGCAATGCAAGTGAAAAATACAGAAGTAGAACATCCTGCCATTAGAACATTTGTAAAACAATAGTTGATTAATTGTTGTTTCTAAAGAAACTTTCTAAGGGGAGGAGGTTTCTAAGCTTCCTCCTTCTAAGTTCATCTAAAGGGCAGGCAGGTGGGTCATTCAGCAGCAATATGGAGTCTGTCTTGCTAACTAGGGTCCTTCATTTATTAGTTAATTCACATTGGGGTTTTACTGAGTGGCTATTTCAAAAGCATAAGGAAAGAATTTAATGGTCATGTTAACAGTATAATTTTAGCACTGGATTTCTGTTGGGTATAGAAGAAAAACAATACAAAAAAAATTAACAAAGTAAGATAAAGTAAAGCAGTCAGTGGAGCCACATGTAAAAAGGAACAGAAGCCTAAGAATATTTTTGTAATGAAAGTTATGGGAAGTTGAAGTTAGAGAAGAGAAATTTTTAATTAATTATATTGGTACATTTAAGGTATACAATATAATGACATTCATCATTAGAAATTTGCACCTATACATAATCCATCTTTGTTCTTATTTTTCCCCATTACGCTGCCCTTCCTTCAAACCCTCCACCCCTCCCTATCTACAAAGAGTTTGTTTCAGTTTTTTGCTTTTCTCATTTTAAGTCCATTCCCTTCTTTCTTTTCCCTTACCCATCCCACTTCCCCTCCCCTTTCCTTCCTCTTTCACATTATCTATTGTAGGTTATAGTCCTTATTTATACATTTAGTTTCCCATGCTAGAGAAACTATTTGGTATTTACACATGTGTGACCTATTTATTTCACTTAAGAGTATCGCCTCAAT
>NW_004624911.1:742013-780099 GCF_000247695.1 Heterocephalus glaber
TAGTTCACTGGCAACTGAGGTTTTGTTCATAAAATCTTTTCCTACACCAATGTCTTCAAGAGTTCTACCTAACCTCTCTTCCAGCTGGTTTAGTGTTTTTGTTTTAATATTTAGACCTTTAATCCATTTCGATTGTAGTTTAGTGCATGGTGAGAGACATAGGTCTAGTTTTAATTTTTGTCAAGTTGAAACCCAATTGTTCCACCACCATTTACTAAAGAGGCTATCTTTCCTCCAGTGAGGGTGTTTGGCTCCTTTGTCGAACATGAGATGTCTCAGTGTGTCTGGAGTTGTGTCTGCATCTTCTAATCTGTTCCACTGGTCCTCAGGTCTGTTTCTTTGGCAATACCATGCTTTTTTGTCACAGTAGATTTATAGTATAGATTCAAGTTGGGGATTGCAATACCACCTATCTTGTTTTTATTGCCTAGAATTGCTTTTGCTATCACAGGTCTCTTCTTGTTCCAAATGAATTTTTTGTTTGTTTTCTCCAGGTCTGTGAAGTATGCTACTGGGATTTCAATTGGGATTGCATTGAATCTATACAGCACTTTTGGAAGTATGGCCATTTTCACTATGTTGACTCTTCCTACCCAGGGGCAAGGGATGCCTTTCCACTTTCTGATATCCTCTTCAATCACTTTTTTCAGAGAACTATAGTTTTCAGAGTAGAGGTCTTTGATTTCTTTTGTTAGGTTGATTCCTAGGTATTTCAGTTTTTTGGATGCTATTGTGAAAGGAATTGATTGCCCCTTTTCTCTCTCAGTGAGCCTGTTTTTTGTGTACAGAAAAGCTATTGATTTTTGTGTGTTGACCTTGTATCAAGCTATTTCACTGAATTTGGTTATTAAGTCTAGAAGACTTTGGGTGGGGTTCTTGGGGTCTTCTATATAGAATATCATGGCATCTGCAAATAATGAAAATTTGACTTCTTCATTTCCTATCTTTATTCCTTTTATTTCTTTCTCTTGTCTTATTGCTGTGGCTAATGTTTCCAAAACTCTATTGAACAGGAATGGTGACAGTGGACATCCTTGTCTTGTTCCTGATTTTAGTGTGAAGGGTTTCAATTTTTGACAATTTCATATGATGCTAGCTGTTGGTTTTTCATAGATGGCTTTTATCAGCTTGAGGTAGTGACCATCTATTCCAAATTTTTGCAGGGTTTTTATCATAAATGCTTGTTGGATTTTGTCAGATGCTTTTTTTTGCATCTATTTAGATAATCATATATTTTTTGTCCTTGTCTCTATTAATATACTGTATCACATTTATTGATTTGTGTATGTTGAACCATCCCTGCATCCCTGGGATGAATCCCACTTGATCAGGGTGTATGATCTTCTTGATGATCTCCTGCATTCTGTTTGCCAGTATCTTATTACAGATTTTTGCATCTATGCTCATTGGTGAGATTGGCCTGTAGTATTCTTTCAATTGGGTCTTTATCTGCTTTGGGGATCAAGGTGATGCTTGTGTCCAGGAATGAATTCAGGAGTATTGCTTCCCTTTCAATTTCATTGAAGTGGTTAAACAGTAGTGGCAGTAGTTTCTCTCTAAATGCATTGTAGAATTCAGCAGTGAAGACATCAGGACCTGTGTTTTTCTTAGTTGGTATGTTTTTAATTACTTTTTCAATTTCATTGATTGATATTGGGTTGTTTATAATTTTTAGGTGATCTTTGTTCAACAATGATCATTCATTTGTATCTATGAATCTGTCCTTTTCTTCTGTGTTTTCCATTTTATTAGAGTACAGGTTCTCAAAGTAGGTATTGATGATCCTCTGGATTTCTTCTGGGTCTGCTGTAATTTCACCCTTTTCATTACTAATTGCATGGATTTGGTCCTTTCCTTTCTTTGATAAGTTTGGCTAAGGGCTTGTCAATTTTGTTTATTCTTTCAAAGAAACAACTCTTGGCTTCATTGATTTTCTTTGTATTGATATCTTAGTCTCCTTCGTGTTGATTTCTGCCCTGATATTTATAATTTCCTCCCTTTTACAAGCTTTGTGTTTTTCCTGCTCTTCTTTTTCTACAAGCTTGAGGTTCAGCATCAGGTTGTTTAATTGGGCTCACTCTGTTTTCCTAATATGAGTATTCATTGCTCTGAATTTCTCTCATAAGTCTGTTTTCCTTGTGTCCCATAGCTTCCAATATATTGTATTGACAAATAATTGTAGGAACTGTCTCATATCTTCTTTATTTTCCTCTGTGGCCCATTGGTTATTCAGAAGTGTGTTGTTCAATTTCCATGTGTTTATGAAATTCTTGCAGTTTCCTTTGCTATGGATCACCAATTTCATCACACTATGGTCTGATAATATACAGGAGATAACTTCAATTCCTTTACACTTACTTAAGCATTTTCTATAAGTCAGTATGTGGTCCATGTTAGAGAATGACACATGTCCAGCTGAAAAGAATGTATATTCTGATTTTGGGGGGTGGAACACTCTGTAAACATCTGTTAAGTTCATTTGTTCAAGAGTTTGATTGAGTTCTAGTATTTCGTTTTTTTATTTTTTATCTAGTTGTTTTCTCTATTTATGACAGTGGGATATTAAGGTCCCCCACGACTATTGTATTAGTGCTTATATGATTTTTCATGTCCATTATTATTTGTTTTATATAGTTGGGTGCACTAGTGTTTGGTTCACAGATATTTATGATTATTGGATTGTTCACTTTACAAGGATGTAGTGTTCTTCTTTGTCTTTCTTAATCATTGTTGGTTTGAAGTCCACTTTATCTTCAAAGAGAATAGCTACTTCTGCTTTCTTTTGGGTTCCTGTCACATGGAGTATTGTTTTCCACCCCTTAACTTTCAGTCTATGCATTTCTTTTTTAATTAAGTGTCGTTCTTGTATTCAACATATTGTTGGATCTTGCTTCTTGAATCATTCTGCCAGTGTATTTCTTCTAATTGATGAATGGAGACCATTAACATTGATAGTTATAACTGATATGTATTGATGTATCCTTGTTATGATTTTTTTATTTTTGTTGGATTCTCCCCCTTTACATTTAATTTCTTGATGTTCCTGATGGATTCATTCTGCTGGGCTTCCTGGGGTTGTGATCCTCATTGCCTTTTCCTAGGATATTGTTTTAAATTTTTTGGAGTCCTGGTTTGGTTTTCATGAATTTCCTCAGGTGCTCTTTTTCATGAAAGTATCTTATTTCTCCATCAATTTTGATAGATAGTTTTGCAGAGTACATCAATCTAAGTTGGAGTATGTTTTCCTTTAGGGCTTGAAATATTTCACTCCAAACTCTGGGGTTTTTGTTGAGAAATCTGCTGTGATTCTGATGGGCTTTTCTTTGTACATAATTTGTTTCTTTTCTCTACCTGTCTGTAGAATTTTGTTCTTGCATTGGATTTCTGGAATCTTAACTATTATACTTCTATGTGTAGATGTTTTTGATCATGGCTTGTTTTAGTCTTGTATACCTCACTTATCTGTATGTCAAGTTCTTTTCACCTATTTAGGAAGTTTTGGGCCATAACTTCTGTGAACAGTTTTTTTGGTCATCTGTGCTCTCTCCTGTTTCTTCATTTACTCAGATCAGTCTTTTGTTATTATTTTTTGCATCATCTAGCAGCTGCTGGATTGATTTGTCATGATGAGAATTTTTAAACTTACAGATTTCACAGGTGATAAAGGTCTGTTTGGTGGTGAGTAGCCAAAGTAAAAGAGCAGTAAGATCACAGAATTTAAAGAGGTAAAGAACGTGGGAGGAAAAATATGCCCTAATATATTCTAATAAATGACTGTCAAATATATGAATGGAGGGGTGTTATGATCGGGATTCTGTAGATGGCACAATAATTTTAGGCTACTAACTGAGCTATTCATAGAAGGAGAAAATTTGAAATGAGAATTAAGGCAGAAATAGAAGTTATTATTGTCAAAGAAATATTGTAGCTTTCAACACAACTTCATTCCATGAAAATTATGCTAGTTTGATTATTCAGAGTACTCTTAAATTTGAACCAGGTGCAATAGTCTACCTGTTTTCAGTTAAAATTCTTAGAAGAGCATTGTGACCAAACAAGATAAAATAAGGCTACAGGGGAGAATTGGAAGAAAGCATAGTGGGCATTTAATAGTATTTCTAAGGAACACCCCATTGCATGGGTGAGACTAATTATTAATATCAGTGAATATTATATATTGAAATATTCTATGTGTCTAATAAATTTGATCCTCACAATCTTATAAAATAGGCACTATTTTTATCTCCATTTTATACAGAAGAAAAAATAAGCTTCAAAAAATTAAGTAACTCATCCAGGGTCACACAATTTGTAAGTAACAGAAAAGCCATTTCAAATTCTTCAGCACTTTTTATGTGAACTTGTACTTAAAATACATAAGGGTTAAATGTTCTTGAGGGGTATAGTTATCTATTTTAAAATTCAATGTGGAATATATCTTTGGCCTTCTTCTCTAATCTGCCAGACAGATTACCTTAATTGTACCAGGTCCAGAACTGAAAACTCAGAGTTAGCAAGTGAACAGATGTAGGATACTCTTAAAGGCACTTTGATGTGTAATTTACTGAAATCTTAACTGCAAATATTATATGTCAAGTATATGTCAAATTTATAATAGAAAAATAACTAAAACATTTCATAAATAAATTGGAAAGATAAATTATTTTTAAACCACAAATTACTGAAATGCTATTAATATTAAAGAAAGAATCTAAATTGTGTTATATTCATTGAACAAATTAAACCTATAATTTAAAAAATCCCCCAAAATATCTCCAGGCAGAGATACTTTCATTGAATAGTTCTATTAAGATTTAAATCATCATTGACACCAGTTGTACAAAGTTCTAAAGGAAAATAGATCGAAAAAAATACATCTCAATTCATCGTATTACCCTGATACAAGCCAGTATTAACCTGATATAAAAATGAGATGAAGGTGATAAAAGAAAAACAAACAAAAACTACAGAGACACATGTCTCACAAACGTAGATGTAAAAATCTTCAAAAATACTAGCAGACTACAATTATAGACAAAGTGATTATATTCCATGACCATGTGGAATTTATCACAGATTTGTAAGACTAGTTCAACATAAGAAAATCAAGAAAACTCATGATCATCTCAAATACTCAGGAAAAAGTATTTTTAAAATCAAAACTCAACATTTTAAAGAGAAAAATAAAAGATAAGTAATAGGAAGTAGATAAATAGATTTTATCAAATGGTAAGGGGATCAAGACATGCAGGAAGAGAGAGGTGAAGGGGTTGAAAAACAGAAGAAATGTTATATACATGTACCAACTCCCCAAAAGGAATGTAATCATTATGTACTGCAAACATTTACTAAAAAAATAAAAAGAGAAAAATTGGAACAGAGGGGAATTTCCTCAATGTGACAAAAGTAATTACAAAAAAACTATAGAGTAACAATATCTTATCTAATAATTAAAGAGTGGTTCCATATAAAATTTAGGAATTTTTATCATCTGATATTAGGAACAAGGCAAGAACGTTCTTCTTCAACAGAGTGCAAGAACCTTATAGACATTGCAATAAGGCAAATAGAATAAATAAAAGCATATAGATTAGAAAGGAAGAAATTAAACTTTTCCCATTTTTAGATGAGAAGAAAATCCAAAGGAATCAAAATGCACACAATACAAAGAAAGAAAACAGAAAATATCCGGAGAGTACACTCCGAGTTCAGCTAAATCAAAATATACTGTATAAACCCATAAAAATAATTTGAGTGACTTTATTAATGATAAACTATTTAAACATTATACTACTTACAATCTCTCCTGCAAACATAGGTGTACCCTTCACACACACACACACACACACACACACACACACACACAAACATACTGACTCTGTGTGCTGATGAAAGTAATTAAGGAAGATCTAAACAAATGGAGTTATAATGGGTTCCCAGTTGAAAAGTTCAACATAGTACTTAATTCTCCCAAATTGACCTATTGGTTTTTAAGGTAACAAATGCTGAAGATGTAGAGAAATTGAATTATTGATATATTGTTGTCAGAAAGTAAAATAGTACAACCATTCTGAAACACAGTTTTTGGAATTTCTTATAAATCTAAATGTTAACCAGCATATTACTCATCAATAGCATATTGGGCACTAATGCCACAGATACCAACACTATACTCAAACAAAAACCTGTATAAGACATTTCAAGCCAGTTTATTAATAATAGTAAAAAGTTGGAAAGAGCTCTGGTGTCATTCCAAAGGTGAATTGTTTAAAAATTGTTGTGTATCTGTAGTGTGGAATACTACTCAATAATACAAAAGAACAAATGTGAAACACACCACCACTTTGATGATTCTCTTAGGAATTACACTTAGTACAAAAAGCCCATACCCAAAATGCTCAATACTGTATTGTTCCACTGGTTTACTATTCTTAGATCAACCTAATTATAGAACTGTTGAACAAATTATTGAATACCAGAGAATAGGGAAAAATGTGGGGAGAGATTGGGATGGCTATAAAAGGCCAACATGAGGAATTCTGGTGTAATGGACACATTCTGTATTTTGCTTATGGTAAAAGATACTACAGTATCTGAGTAGTTATGTTTGGTCAATTGCATCATATTAATATGTTGGTTATATTATTGTACTATACTTTCTTATAATTTTTAACACATTGGCAAACTGGGTATAGTTTAACATGGAATCTTTCTGTATTATTTATTAAAAGTATATCTGAATCTCCAATTATTTTAAAGTTAGTTAAAGAGCAAAAGTAAATAAGAAAATAAAACATTTGAAAAGCTCATTTGAAGGAGCTAGAACTTCACATCCAACAATATTATTTGTTATATATTCAAAACTTGCAACACAGTTTTGAACACACAGCTAAGTACAGGTAATTTAAGATAATAATATAAAACAGTATTTATTAATATTTTGACTAAAACACTAAACCTCTTTATGAATATTATCTCATTGTATTCTTATATCTTACTTCATTCCTGTGATGTATATATTGTTATTAATGTGTTTTACAATGAGAGAACAAGTTTCAGATTTGATGAGTGACATAGGATTGGAACCGAATATGACTAAGTCCAAAATATAAGTATTTCAAGGCTATAACAGGTATACTGAAGTGCCACCCAATAACATGGGATGAGGGTGAGGTTGATGTTTTAGGCATGAGACCTGATATGGAAGAAAGTTGGAGACATCTGAAACATTATATAACTTTATGATTATTATTCTGAGAAATGAATAAATAAACTAAGCAATGATGTATTGGGATGTTTTAATAATAATCTACTATTTAATGACTTCTGTTTGAACACATTTCTACAAATATACATATTTCTTTCAGTCATGTCACATCTTATGAGTCACATGCACAGCTATGAAAACAAATGCACTTTGAAAGAGAATGTGACTGACGACTCAAGGGAGATAAAATGTAATCTTCAAATATTAAATGGAAGATCAGTCTCAAACATTTAGTTTCCTATGGTCCTGTCTCTGATCTGCATGAAAATGATACAGGCCTCTCAACCAAGTAATTCTCAGTTGCAGTATACAAGGGACAGATTGTGCCTCAAGTAGTTAATCAGGTACTATTAACTATTTTCTCTATTAATACATTGGTCTTGTAAAAAAAGTTCATAGCTATGTCTGTTCGAGATGATGGGCAGAAGCCCCAGAGGATTTCTTTTGATCAGGCTTGAGAGTGTTTTCTACAGTAGCAGTTGTCTGGGGGAAGCTCACTGGGGTTGATGATCTCATTTCATTTGAATAATTTATTAATAGTTTGGAAAAATGAATTAAATCTGTGTATGATTCTAAAGTTAGAACTCCTACAGGAGTTCCTATGGGACTCAGAAGAAATAAAAATGCAAAAGGAAACATTTGAAAAGATTCTGGGCCATAATTTCCCCAGCTCCCATCTTCCTTCCATTATGTTTTATTTTGTGTCCCATATCAACTTTTCACTCTGATTCTCCATTTGTTTCTGTTTCTGACCATTGCTCTTCTCTCTCTCTCCCTCCCTCCCTCTCTCATGCACACATACAAAAACATACACATATGCAAACATACACAAACACAATCACAACTATTGATCCAAGTTGGGAAGTGAGAATAACAATATTTGGAGGAAAGGAGCAACTTACTCCCACAGTTTCTAGGAGGAGAGACTAAGGGAGTGGATATATGAATGGACTGCACATGGGGACTGTATCATTGCATCAGTTAGGGTTCACTAGAGGAACACATTTATATATTTTACAAACTAGGCTCACAATGCCTGCATGTGCAGTCAGGTGAAAGAGTGCAAAAAGGTGGTCTGCATGCTACAGAACCTGATGATCCAGTTGAAAGACCAAAGTCTGGTGCTCAGTGTAGAGTCCAGCGTGAGAGCATGTCAGAAAGTCTAAGGATCTCTGTTGCCAGACTGTGTAGTCTGCACTGGAAGACTGATGGGTCTACATTGGAAGCACAAAGGAACTGGAGATGAATGTCTAAAGGAATGAAAACTTGAGCTCCTCTGAAGAAGCAAGAGGAAGGACTCTCTTTTTCTTTCCATTTTTATTCCACCCATGTTACAAGCCTATTGGTTGATGCCACACCCATCCAGGGTGAGACTTCCCTCTTCAGTTTGTGAGAACTCAGGTAGCAAGATACAAAACATAGCAAGTATGAAAGGGAAAATTTTGTAGTGGTTTTCTCCTGATTTATTTCATTCTAAAATGTTGCTCTGCTCTATGGGTGATTATGCCTCTGCTCCATTATTTAATCTACCCTCAAGATCCATACTGTTAAACCAGGATTTATATGCATAAATGGGAACTGCATAGGTGGTAGTTGTAGTGGTACTAGTGCTTTGTAATTCTTGATGCTCCTTCTTAAGTCCTGTAGTTCTTCAACATATTTGTTTTTGATATTTTAAATTGGAATCCAATTCTACTGATCTTAAGCTAATAAATGAGATTGAAATTCCTTACTATGTTTCTATCTATCTGGGACTATATTAAATCCCACTAATTTTCAATTTAAAATCAAGTCTCTAGGCCAAATTACCAACATATGTGCCAGCCTCTGGAATTCCCAGTAAGAATTTAAATGTCAATTGAAATGTACTGACAAATGATTTATGTTTTATCTGTTCAAATCAACAAATATGGTATTTTTAAATTTTCCTGCAGTGATTTGAGGCAGTGGGTGACAGATTTCTATGTTATAAATTTTTCTCTATCTTTTTAAAAATTTATTTTCTTTGTACAATTTACTCATAATGATCACTATTATAATAAGGCATTTGTACCTGTACATGATATATCTAGATTCATCTTTTATTCCCAATCCTGTCCCTTCCCTTCATCCCCTCTTCCCCTCTTTATTTACAAAAGTTTTATTTCCATTTTCCTTCTTTTCTTATTTTTATTCTTGTCCCTTCCTCCCCCCCCCCACTTCCCCTTTCTCTTTGCCCCTTTTCTTCCTATTTCATATTATCTATTATACCTTTTAGTCCTTATTTATACTTTCAAGTTTCTCACTTCAGAGAGACAATGCAATATTTATATTTATACATGTGTGTTCAACTTATTTCACTTAAGAATATGGTCTTAAGATGCATCCATTTACCTGAAAATGTCTCCAGTTTATCCTTATTTATGGCTGTGTAGTGCTCCTTTGTATTAAAAATAAACATATTTTTTATCCATTCATTGTTTGATGGGCATTTGGGTTGTTTCCAAGACTTAGCTATTACAAACTGTGTCACTATAAACATGAGTGACATGTATCATTGTGGTATGATGCTTTTAATTCTTTCAGGAATATACCTAGAAGGGAAATAGCACGGTCAAATGAAACGTCTAATCCTAGTTTTTAAAAGAATTTCCACATGGATTTCCACAGTGGTTGCACCAGTCTACACTCACACCAACAGTGGAAAAGGGTTCCTTTCTTCCCACAGCCCTGCTAGTATCTGTTATTGGTTGATTTCTTGATAGCAGCCACTATTTCTGGAGGGTAAAAGAATCTCAGTGTTTTTTTTTTCATTGTTTATTGGAACATTTTAGGTATACAATACAGTTATGTTCATGGGAACTTGTACCTTTAGATGATGTATCTTGGTTCTTATTTTTTCCCCATTCCCTTGCCCTCACTTCAACCCCTCCATCCTCCATCCCTCCCTATTTATAGATACTTTGCTTCCATTTTTTCCTTTTCTCATATTTTTCCTTTGCCTTCCTTTCTTTCCCCTACCCCTCCCACTTCCCTTACCCCTTTAGACCTTTTTTCCTATTTCACATTATCAATTATACATTTTATTCTTATTTACACTTTCAGTTTCTCAAACGAGAGAAACTATTTGGTATTTACACATGTGTGTCCTGTTTATTTCACTTAAGAGTATGGTCTCAATGAGCATCCATTTAGCTATAAATGTCTCTAGTTTCTCGTTCTTTATGGCTGAGTAGTACTCCATTTTTTATTAAAAAAAAAAAAACCCACATCTTCTTTATCCAGTCTCCAGTTGATAGGCAACTGGGCTGTTTCCAAGCTTTAGCTATTACAAACTGTGCTGCTATAAACATGAGTGCATATATATATATATAGTTGTGGTATGATTCTTTTAATTCTTTTGGGAAGATACCCAGCAGAGGAATAGCTGGGTCAAATGGGACCTCTAATCCTAGTTTTTTGATGGATCTCCATGTTGACTTCCACAATGGTTGCACCAGTCTGCACTCCCACCAACAATGGAGAAAACAACACGGAGATTCCTCTTCACCCCAGAAAGAATGGCTGTTATCAAGAAATCAACCAATAACAAATCAGTGTTGTTTTAATTTGCATCTCTCATAGGACCATTGATGTTGAACATTTTTTCCATAAATTTATTTGCTGTTTGTACTTCTTCATCTAAGAAGTAGCTATTCATTTCAGATGACAATTTTTAGAATGGATCTTTAAATTTGGGAGGTCTGATTTTTTTCAATTCTTTATATATTCTAGATATTAGTCCTTTTTGTCTGAGGAACAACTGGTTACAATATTTTCACACTCTGTAGGTTGTCAATTCACTGTGTTGGTGATTTCATTAGGTGTGTAAACACTTTTTAATAGGGTGAGGTCCCAGTTGTTAATTCTTTGTAGTATTTCCCATGTGATCAGGGTTTTTTTCATGAAGTCTTTGTCTACACCTATGTCCTACAGAGTTTTACCTATTCTCTCTTCCAGCACATTTCGTGTTTCTGTTTCAATATTTAGATATTTGATCCATATTGATTTTAGTTTAGTGCACAGTGAGGGACATGGTTGTAGTTTATTCATACGCATGCAGAAATCCAGTTTTCTCAGTACTTATTAAAGAGACTATCTTTTGTCCAGTGAACATGTTTGGCCCCATTGTCAAAGTTAAGGTGACTAAGTGTGTTTCCGGTTGTTTCTACATCTTCTAGTATGTTCCAATGACCCTCAGGTCTGTCTTTATGGCCAGTACCATGCTGTTTTTATCACCTCTGTAGTATAATTTTAAGTCAGGAATCGTAATATTCCCTACCTTGTCTTTGTTGTCCAGAATTTTTTCTATTCTAGGTCTCTTCTGGTTTCAAATGAATTTTAGTAATGTTTTCTCTAATTCTGTGAGATATGTTAGTGGTATTTTGATTAAGATTGCATTAAATATGTCTACAAATTTGTGTAGTATGTCCATTTTCACTATGTTGGTTCTTCTTACCCACAAGCAAGGGATATCTTTCCATTTTCGGATATCATCTGTGTTAGTTACTTTTCTCTTCTTGGTGAGACAAAATACCTTTCACCAAAAGTTAAAGGGGATTGGGCTTATTTGACTTACAGTTCATATAGGTTTCAACCCATAATTGGATGGCTCCAAGGCAGGGATGATAAACAGGCACCACAGAGGAGAAATAACATGGCACTCACACAGTAGCAAAGGCAACAAGAGAGGGTTTAACAGCATCTTTCCTCCTCTTTTTTCTTATTCAGACAACCAGGATTAGGGTGGTGGCAATCTAATCACTCACATGTAGTGGTTTAGTAATCACATGTCCTTAACTTCAGCATCACACATTCCAGATTCAACTACCTCTGAAAAAGAAAGCCCCACCTCATCTACATGAGGCTTTGGGGGGACATCTAATCACAAACCATAACATCCTCTTTGATTTCCATTTTCAGAGTACTGTAATTTTCAGTGTAAAGGTCCCTTACTTCTTTTGTTAAATTGATTCCTGAGTTTTTCCATGCTATTGGGAAAGGTTTTTCTCCCCTACTTTCTCTCTCTTTGAGTTTGTTATTTTTGTCCAGGTATGGTATTGATTTTTGAGCATTGACTTTGCATCCATCTATGCTACTCAATTTGGTTATTAAATGTAGAAGTCTTCTAATGGAGTTTTGGGGGTCTTCTATGTAGAGAATCATGTCATGTGCAAATAATTTTAATTTAACTTCTTCCTTTCCTATCTTTATTCCTTTGATTTTTTTCTCTTTTCTAATAGTAGATTGGAAAGGTAGGATCTTGGGATGGACACAAAGACCAAGAACCATCTAAACCTAGAAGACATATCAGAGATATAGACACTTCCTAGAAAAGCCTTGGCACTAGTGGTAAAGCTATCTAGCATAAGAAATCTACAAGTAACAACTTATGAAACAAAGTAAAATGAAAAATAGAAAATTACAAGACATAAAAGCAAAATGCAACAACCTCAGATGTCCAGCCCACCAAGGACAAGTCCAGTGGACAACAAGATAGAGAAAATTGGAAGCCACCTACCTGAACTTTCTGAAATGAAAGCAGAAGTAAAAATCAGATGGATGAGGCTATAAAGAAAATAATCTTTCAAATAACAAAATAAATGACAATTAAAAGGAAAGACATGCTCAACAAATCTACAGTAGTCAAAGATTTTAAAAAATAGATGAGCTAAGGAAAATAATGGAAACCATAAATACTCAACATAGGAAAGAAATGGAATCCATGAGGCAGATTGAAACAGATATCTAGATTAAAAACTCCATTGATAGTATATGCAATTGTTTGAACCAAGGTGAGGATAGAATTTCAGATCTAGAAGACAGGATTATTACAGATAGTGGAAAAAAAAGATATGTTAAGAATAGCTAGGGACCATGAAAAAACAATCCAACAATTGCATGATGCAGAAATCACAATGGAGCCTCCAGAAATCTATATTATCAATACATACTTCAGGAACCTTTCTAGTAAAATGGAAAACACAGAAAAAATGGTCAAATTCCTAGATACTTATGAATTACCAAAGATGAATCAAGATGATATAAAAATTATAAATAACTCAATATCATTCAATAAATTTGAAGATGTAATTAAAATTCTATCAAGAAAGAAGTCTGGGTCCTGATTGACTCACTGCTGAGTTGTACAATAAATTTAGACAAGCTCAAATATCACTACTCTTCAAACTCTTTAATGAAATTGAAAGGAAAGCAATACATCCAAATTCATTTCTGGAAGGAAGTATTACTCTGATTCTAAAACCAGAAATGGTTCCAACCAAAGATGATAACTACAAGCCAATCTCCCTAACGAACATAGATACAAAAATCCTCAGTAAGATACTGGTAAACAATGCAGCAAATCATCAAGATCATACACTATGACTCAGTAGGATTCATCCCAGAGATGTAGGGATAGTTCAAAATACTCAAGCAAATAAATGTAATGCACCATATCAACAGAGCCAAAGACAAACATCATGTGATCATCTCAATATGTGCAAAAAAAAAAACATTTGTCAAAGTCCAACACCCATTCATAATTAAACAAAAAAACAGGGCTGAGGATTTGACTCAGTCATGCCGCCGCCTGCCTCTCAAGCACAAGGTCCCAAGTTTGATCCCCGGTACCAAAAAACAAACAAACAAACAAAAACAGAAAACTGCAACAGGTCTTTATGTCAATCTAATAAAATCCACCTATGATAAAACAACAATCAACATAATACTAAAGTAAAAAACTAAGCTTTCGTCTAAAATCAGGAACAAGACAAGGGAGTCCACTATCACCATTCCTATTCAATATAGTTCTGTATAGTTCTCCTTTTTTTCCTTCTTAATGTGACTTCATTATTTGAATATAAGCAAATAGATTTACTAAGAAGTTCAGTTTGAATACAAACTTTGGTTCTTCAACCTGTCTGCTTTTCAACAGAGAAAGCTACTAAAATGTGCCTTTTTAAGACTCATATCTGCAGAATGCATACTACTCAGTAAAGTGGATCTTAATAATAATAGCAGCTACCTGATAAATATTAACTATGTGCTCAGCATGGTGCCAAACTGCTATTTACTATCATAATTTGCACACATCCAGTTCTATTATTAAAACCTTGTGAAAATGGAAACTATATCCCCTCAAAGTCTAACTGGAACCCAGTGAAAGGTAATGGCCCCAAAAGAAATGCAGTAAATGGATACTCTCCACTTAAAGCAGAAAGTGCCCTTTCCTCTATGCCTAATTTACTACCAAAGAATAGGCCCACAGGAAATTTTGGTTCAAGACATGTAGAAGAATCATAATAAAAAGTTTTAAATTTAGAAAAGCTTTAAATAAAAATGAAGCATATTTGTTTTTTAAGAAATCCTTAAAATGGCTATCATTGCCCAGTTTAGTAAAAGCAGCAAATAAATATACGAAAAAATGTTCAACATCACTGGTCATTCGAGAGATGCAGATGAAAACAACACTGAGATTCCACCTCACCCCAGAAAGAATGGCTGCTATCAAGAAATCAAACAATAACAAATGCTGGTAGGGGTGTGGGGAGAAAGGAACCCTTTTCCATTGTTGGTGGGAGTGCAGACTGGTGCAACCACTATGGAAATCAGTATGGAGATACCTCAAAGAACTAGGACTAGAGGTCCCTTTGACCCAGCTATTCCCCTACTGGGTATCTTCCCCAAAGAATTAAAAGAATCATACCAAAGTGATGTATGTGTGCCCATGTTTACAGCGGCACAGTTTGTAATAGCTAAAACTTGGAAACAGCCCAAGTGTCCACCACCTGGAGGCTGGATAAAGAAGACGTGGGGTTTTTTATAAAATGGAGTACTACTCAACCATAAAGAATGAGAAACTAGAAACATTTATAGCTAAATGGATGCATATTGAGGCCATACTCTTAAGTGAAATAAATAGAACACACATGTATAAATACCTAAGTTTGTCTACTGTGAGAAACTGAAAGTGTAAATAAGGATTAAAATGATTAAAACGATTAATTGATAATTTGAAATTGGAAAAGGTCCAAAGGGGTAGGGGTGGTAGGAGGGAAAGGGGAAAGGAAATGGAAAGGAAAAATTATGAGAAAAGAAAAAAATGGAAATGAAATCTATGGAAATAGGTAAGGGTGGAGGGGGTGAAGCACACACAGGTAATAGGGAAAAAAATAAGAACCAAGATACAACATGTACAGGTACAAGAACCCAATGATAAATGTAAACCTATCATTTAACTAAAATGTACCAATAAAATAATTTTTAAAAACGAGAGCAGTCAGATTATCAAGTTAAGAGAGATTTTTTTCCACATACAGTAAACTTCTTATTTGGTGAAGCAGACACATTTTTATAAGGCAGGAGCTAAAAGGATACCAGAATAAAAGAAAACTATAAATATATAAATGCAAAACTATTATGGCAAGAGTACAAACTTTTCTTTTTTTCTTTTTTTTATTGGTAGGATGCTTTATTTTAACTAGGCACACATCTAACATTTATTAAGCATTGCCAAGTTTTCTTCAGTTGACAATGAAGATTATCTAGTGGTTTTCACTGAGTTCCATGTTTTAGGAAATTAACTTTACATGCTGGAGTGAGGCTAGAATATATCATTCTTTTTCTTTGCAAGAATTTTTCCCTTGAGCACTTTCTTTTTTCTTAAATTCTTTTATTGGTACATTTTAGGTATACAGTACATTTACATTTATCTTTGGGTGCTTGTACCTGTAGTTTAGATAAATGACTCATAATCTGTTAAACGTTTGGTGGCTAGGATGTTTTGCTATTGGGGGTAGTGGAGCATTTAAGAGTTTGAGCCCAATGGGAGGATAGTAGATCATTGGTGGAATACACTTGAAGAGGCTATTAGAAACCTAGCCTCCTCTCCTGTTATCAACTAGTAGTCTTTCTTTGTCTATAGTTTTGTATTTTTTAGAATGTTACATTATTGAAATCATAAAGTATACTACCTTTTAGACTTTTTTCTCTCACATAGCAATATTGTTTCCTGCATATATTTTCATGACTTGATAGCTCATTTCTTTTAATTTCTGGATAATAATCCATTGTATGGATATACCGCAGCATATCTGTTTACTTATTGGAAAACACCTTAGTTGCTTCCAAATATTTCCATTTATAAACACAGCTTATATAAGCATTAATGTAAAAGTTTTGGTATAAGTACATGTTTCTTCATTTAGGTGAAGATCAAAAAACCTGATTCTCGGATTGTATGGTAAGCCTATGTTTAGCTTTGTAAGAAATTCCCAAAGTGTCTTTTAAAGTAGCTATGTACTGTTTTGAGTTCCTCCAAACATGAAGGGGTTCTTATTGATCCACATTCTTGCCAGCATTTGGTGTTGTTAGAGTTTTAAAATTTATCTATTGTAATAGATGTGTAATAGTATCTCATTGTTTTAATTTTCAATTCTTAATGTTATAGAATGTTTAGTATATCCTCATATGTTTATTTACTATCTATATTTCTTTTGGTGTATTCATATATTTCACTCTTTATTAAAATTTACAGTGTTTTTTCTTATATTAAGCTTAAATATTTCTTTGCTTTATGTAAGTCTTTTATCAGAAATGGTTTTTGCAGAAATTTTC
Organism: Heterocephalus glaber; assembly: GCF_000247695.1. Next base: position 758,917 of record NW_004624911.1, read on the forward strand.
TCTCAACTGTTTCTTTCTCTTATGGAATTTCAACTTATCATCTTTGTATTTCTTTTGGTATTGGATCTAAAAAGTCATTTCCAAAGCCAATGTCATTGAGATATTTTTCTAAGTATTCTTTCAGAGGCTAAAGTTTTATTCATTTTGCATTTAGGCTCTGTGACTCATTTAAAGTTGACTTTTTGAGAAAGGCATAAGGTCTGAGTCTAAATTAATTTATTTATGTATTTCATATCCATTTGTTCCAGTGCCACTTTTTAGGAAAGATTATTCTTGCTCCATTGAAAAAGAAGCTTTCATTAATTTTTATTTCTTTGTTCTTTTAACATGTTCTTGATTCAATCAGTTGATTAATTTTTGGACATTAAATTAATCTTGCATTTCTGGGATAAATACTATTTTGTCATTATTTTTAATCATTTTATATACTGCTAGATTTATTTTGCTAGTATCTTTGAGGGTTTTTGCATCTATATCCATAAAGTCTGCTGCCTAGTTGTGTTGTCATTGTCTGGGTCAGCTATCATAATATTGACCTCATGTGTCAAGAATTGTTACAGCCTCTTTTATTTTTAGAAGTTGTTGTGCAAGATTCATGTAATTCTTTAAGTGGTCAGCAGAATTAACAAGTGAAGCAATCTAGATCTGAATTTTCTTTGAATTTTTGTTTAGCAACCAAATTGCTTTACTCATTATGAAATAATAAGATAGTCTATTTTTTTAAAATCAGTTTTGTTAGTTTATGCCTTTCTAGGATTTGTTCATTGATCTGTTTTTGCACTGTTTTGCTATAATCCTTTTTCTTTCTATAATATCACTTGTAATATCCTCCTTTCTAGATTCTAATAATTCGAGTATTCTCTTTCTCTTCTACTTATTCTCTCTCTTTCTCCTCTCTCTCTCCCTCTCTCTCTCTACCTTTTTTCCTCTGCTCTTATTTTCTATTCCTAATTTCCTAAGATGGAAGATGGGATTATTGATTTTTGATATAAGTATCTACAGTTATACATTTCTATTGAAGCACTGCTTTTACTCAATTTTGTGTTTTATTTTAATTTTCAAAAGCTTAAAATATTTTCTAATTTTCCTTGTGACTTCTTTCTCAGATATTGGATATTCAGGAGAATATTGAGTATTGTATTGCTTTCACATGTTTTTAACATATTACACTTATTTCTGTAATTAATTTAATTGCATAGTAGCTAAGGAACAACCTTTGCATAAATTAAATTATTTCAAGTTTAAGATTTTTGCTCAATAACTGAAGAATATCCCATGTGTACCTGAGGTTATATATTTTGCTGTTGTTGGGCTATATGTTCTATAGATTTATTTTAGGTCTAGTTGTTTTACAGCATTTTTCATGTCTTCTGTTTCATTTTTGATGTCCTGTGTAGTTCTATGCAATTTTAAAGGTAGGATATTGAGGTCTGTGACTCTTATTCTTGAATTTTTAATGTCTTCCTTCAGTTCAGTCAAATTTTGAAAGTTTGATTGTTTTAAAAGGAAAAAATATGTATGATAGTTATAGAATGCATTTAAGTAGTAAACAAGTGAGGAAATAAATAAGTAAAAGAATAACTGTCCCTGAAGTTTATTTCTCAGACATTTTTTTACTTATCAAATAATTATTTCCAAAAGCATACTTTCTTTGTGTGCCCAAAGTTTTTGTCAGGGTCATTTAACAGTAGATTTTGGATGGTTGTGTATACTGTGCCAGCTATCTTCAAGTATTAGCATTGTAAATTATTATCATGTCTCTTGGTGATCTGAAGAAAAAGTTATCTAGATGAATAAAAATGTATGTATTTATTTCCAGTTTATGGAGCTGTGTTGTGGGGTTGGTTGAAAACTTATAAACTATCCTAGCATGATTGCTTCTTTTGTAGTTTAAAATAAAACATAATTATATAACCAATAGTACCAAGCAAGACTAGTTAAAATATAATTAAACATGTCCATTAGGGAAGTGTAAGAATATGAATTTAAATCAAAATTTCAAAAATATAATGTTGGAAATCTAAATACAAAATTTGAATTTTGTCTATCCTATTTTTTGAGTGACCTTGTTTCTCTCTTTACAACGAGATGTAATGATTTGTTTTTATTGGTTCTAAGTCCAATGGAGGTTTCATGTTTGTCAACCTTCTACTAAGTAATTTTCTTTGATTCAAAAATATACTACATTTCATTTCAGATACCTCAAAATTTACACTTAAGTCAATTAGCATTCACTGATTCATGTATGTTTCAATACAACAGGCATTTATTGACTTGTAACTATGTACATCATCATCATCATGTATGAAACCGTGTGGGGTTTGATAATATGACTTGATTTTCCCTCAAGGAGAAAACCCTCTAGTTGGCATTAGCCAATTAATTAAATTTTGAGTGATTGCTAATTATAGAATTTTTAATGCTATACAAACTATAAGCAAATGAACTTGAAAAGACTTTTTAAAGGAGAAAAGTTCTGGCTGTGTCTTGAAGGTGGGAAGATGGTAGAAATTTGTAGAAACCTACAAATATATGGAAATGGAGAGATCAGAGATTCTGAATAAAAAGCCAAGAAATATTTCTGTGTAAAAGAATACTAGGGTGAATCATTCCAACCTCAAATTATATTTGATTAAACAGAAGGCATTGAAGTATTCTGAATAAAACTTAAAAAGCAATTTTCAAATTTCTTATCTATATAGAGCAATTGAAATCATCATTAACCCATGCCAATATATGAATTCTCAAAAAGAGCTCGAAGTACTGAGATAATCTCCCAAAAAATATTAACTGTATCAGCCTAATTTGATTCAGATCACAATACCATTAATAGGGCTCACTTAAAATGTTAACTTCATTCTCCCATGTCCATAACAATTTATCAACAGGTTTCTTTCAGAGTATTTTTGTGGGTTTGTTTTTTTTTTTTTTTTTGGTACCCCGGGATCAAACTCGGAACCTTGCTCTTGTGAGGCAGGCGGCGGAACCACTGAGCTAAATCCCCAGCCCTTTCAAAGTATTTTTGAATAGTCTTTTTCAAAAGTTAGAAAGTATTTTTTTAATCTAAGGTGAAATAGATGCTATATTTATTTACCCTTCATGGCCAAAGCAATTACTAGGTCTGAACATACAAAAGATAAAAGGCAGACCTGTGATACTGAGTGAAACATTTAAAAATATAGGTGAAAGGGAGAATTTTTTTTTTTTTTTTTTTTTTGTACCAGGGATTGAACTCTTGAACTCAGGTCCTTGCACTTGTGAGGCAGGCAGCGGAACCACTGAGCTAAATTCCTGGCCTTTTTTTTTTTTTTTTTGGTACGGGGGATCGAACTCAAGACCTTCCGCTTGCAAGACAGGTACAGGAACCACTGAGCTAAAATATAGGTGAACAGTGGAGACTTGGAAAATATAAAAATTTTGTGTACTGTAGATCATTAGACTGGAATCGTCAATGATATTTAGCTAGACAGGATGGTAATCCACAACCAAAGGCATAATATGCTAGAATGTAAGGGAAGTATTGGGGCAGGAGAGAAAAGAAAAAGAGGACTAATTGCAGCAATACTTTACTGCAAAAGTTTTAAGTTAATCCTCATATGAAAGAATATAACAGCTGTTACTCTTTTGCTGCAGCTGCCTCAATCTCCAGGGAGAGATTTTGGTTTAGATTTCTTTATTGTAATAGTTAACTGATTGTGTCAATTTTTTTTGATTGTGTCAATTTGAATAACAAATGCCCAACTAAATTGGATCAGCATAGTTCTGGGTGTGGCTGAAGGGATTTACTCAGCACAGAAGACTCACACTGGGTGTGAGTGGTACTAAACAATAGGCTTGTCCAGTGAATTTGATAAAAGGGAAATGAAGAAGGAAAGCTCACTTCTGTTTCTTTGGAGGAGCTCCAGTCTTCATCTTCACTTTGGATGTTATCTCCTGGCTTCTACTGCAAACTCTTCAGCTTTCCATCACAGACACTTCAGCCTCTTGATATGAACTCAATGGGACATTACAGTGACCTCTAGGCCCCCAACTGGATGCTTTGGATCTCTAGCACACAGACATCCCCTTTGCACTCTTTTACACTTTATTCTGCAGATGATCATTGTAAACCTATCTTGTAAATCCTTTTATACTTCTATATTTTGCATTAAATATGTTTCTCTAGTAAGCATTGACTGATAAATTTATGATATTAGAAGAGTTGAGTGTAGTTGAGTTTACAGGCCCTTTTCTCCTAGCAGAGTTGTTTACATCCCAAAATTAAGTAAGAAGCCTTGTAGATATGGTATCCAGATACTTCTATTTTTCTAGTTTTATACAGGATTTTAGTATTAAATATATTTTAGCATTACATGCACTTTGAGGTATATTACACAAATCATAAATTCCAATCAGTTTAGTTGCGTAATTTTAGGATGTTAACAAAGGTTGTGCATCTATCAACATAATCTGATTTTAGATTACTATCATCATCAAAAAGACTCTTGTTATTGTTTATTATAATTCCCCATTTCTCACAAATTCTTTTTATCCTGTCATCAAAAACTGTGCTTAAATATGAGGCACAAATACTTGACAAAAGCCAAGCTTTTCTTATTTATGCTTTGTTACAAAGCAGTTTTGTAAGTCTTTTCATGAGATCTTGTAAGGCAGATGCTGTATGGACAGTATGTAAGTACCTGAATGCATAATATAAAAGCAGATAAATCTGTGAATAAGACAAAGAGGAGAATTGAGAAGAAAGTATTTTTTAATGAATTAGGGAACTTTATTGTCTTTCCTTCTAGTTAAACTGAAAGCCTTCTTACAAACCAGACTTTTATATGTGTTTTACCACTATATAAAATGTTAAAGATAAAGATATACAAATTTTTGCTATTTAACAGAAAGAACTGAAGAGTGATATCTATATAGATACATTGATATCTATATAGATACATAGATATCTATACAGAAGGATACAGATATATCCCCTGACATACAGACTTACAAATATCATTTGTATTTAGTTTTTCTATGGATTAATGACAGACAAAACACAAAAAGCGTTCTCTCTGCTCTTTGTCCAATCCACTGATCCAACCAAGGTATTCCATACTTTATCTTGGCTTTTTATATGAAGTCAAATTATTTTGTACATATGATTTCATATATGAAAATAAAACCAACTTATATAGTTATGTATTGCAGTGTATAGAAAAGTGGGATAATATATTCTACCACATTAGCATGATATAATCCAGTCTGAGCCACTGTAGATATAAATTGTCACTTCACAGTTGCTTCTCTAAGGTACTTAATGTATTTGGCATCATCTTTCATTAAAATTTTGCCTCTGGGTTTTCATGCCCTTCACTTGCTTTCTCTTTTGGTGCAGGTTTTTCTGGGGCTCTGGGTGGTAGAGCCTATGTGGTTAGAGGTGCCACCTCACGTGGTTGGGCCTACTCCAGTGGAGGGGCGCCCTTGGATGATGGGGCCTTCTCAGTGTCATCTCTGATGGTATTTCTGATCAATCTTCTAATTCCGATGATGACCTCCCTGCTGATGCCAACACCTACTCTACTTCAGACCAAAAGGTAATTATAAGTAGAGCACCCAGTAAAAAGACAAGAAATATAGAGACAATGAGTACTATCATTTTGAAGTTCAACTCTCCAGTCCAAAGTGTAAAATGAGGGCTACTTGTACTTATATTTCTATCAGGTGGTTTAACAATGAAACCACTGTCCATACTATCTTCATACCCTGGATATTAGAAGTCAGAAGGGATGAAGCCATTGTCACAATGGTAGTGTCTACCTACACTGACCCCAAAAGCAATACATTTCTAACTCACAGTGTGCCATTTCTGACCCTTGTCTAAAGTATCCATGGGGAAACTTATTGCAATATATCTGTCGACAGGAAATTATTATGGAATATGTATCCATTTGCAATAAAAGACCATTCAAGCCATTCAGTTTTCTTCTTCTCCCATCAATTTATTCTCTGGTTGCTTTATATGTAGTTTATCAACTCAGTTACTGAAGACAAGATAATTAGCCAAAGTACTTTCAGTAGAAGCACATACAATGAATGTTCAGAATATGTAGGCACACGCCATCAAAAAATATAAACTGAATATAAACTTTGGAGCTGTCATTTACCCATTACTAATGATGGAGCCAAGATTTTATTCATTCTTGCTGCACATAGCACATAGGGTATTTAACACTGCTTAGTCCTGACATAAGGAAAACTGAAAAAAATTTTGTAAAAGTGAGGCTGCCATTAGATGTAAGTTTATATGTTTGCTCTCCTTATTTATACAAAGACAACCCACTAACTTAATGGGAAAATAATATGATAATCATAGTTCTTGATGTACATACTGCATTTTATACAATTTTAAGCTGATAGTTACCACTTATTGAATTCTGTGTATTCTAGGTAATGTAATAAGAATTTTAGATTTGCATTAATTAATTCACTATTTCACAAATTGAGGTAAAAAATTCTGTCATTCTTATTTTTAAATTATAACATGGAGGCATAGAGTTGTTAAGTAACTAGACAAGATCAACATAATTAGTGATGGAACTGAAATTGTAACACAAGTAGTGTGGACAAAGACTGCACTTTTAAGTATACATTATACCGTCTCTTAGATTATGAAAATAAAATGAGTTACTATTTCAAGTATGCAACACTTTCTATAGTAGTAACTTGGACTTCTAAGGTGTTATTTAGTACTCTCGAGCAAAAACAAACAAACTAAATGAGCCAGGTTTTTCCATGGATAAGTCATTTTCTTCCAGGAAGGTACAGCTTAGGTGATGAATTAACAGTTTCAGGCCATTAGGATAACATTTAACTTGCTCTCAAACTAAAGTGGTAATCCATTATAAATAGTCCACATGAATGCAGTCTGAGATACATCCTTCAAGCAAAAGTCATGATAATGGTTGCTTTATCAGATCCTCAGAATATTAAATTTCTATCATTCATAGGACATTTTCCTAAGCATTATTATAATTGATATTAGTCATTTTGGTCATAACATGAGAAAGTGGCTATGGTATCTTCTCACTGAGAAAATTAAAAAAAAAAAAAACAGCTGCAATATAAATAGTGCATTGGGCTATGGGCTTTTAAATGTTTCATTCTTATTAATGTCCTCCATTTAGTGCACATTGAGTATATCATTCATTCACTGTCCCTTTACTTATCTAAGGCAATAACTGTCATATAAGGGATATAAGCTGTTTTCACTGCTTCAATATTTTGTCATTCTTACTTCAATGCTCTTATTTCTAACTGCATTCTTCTTTGTGTTTTAAAATTTATAATCTCAAAGTGGATATTATTATGTTCCTTACATTTTCAAGTCATTATTGCCCCTTAATTTTATTCCAATAATTACATGAACTGAAAATTTCTTAGCATGAATTTTATATTTAATGAGCTCATTCAAAACCATTTTACTTCTTTCATTATTTAAATTTCATTATATTGCATACTGTGACTCAGCATCTTCAGAATATGTCATATGCTGCAAATGTTTTTTTAAACTTTTGCTCTTATAATAGTCAGCTTTTCCATTTCTGGGACAAAATATCTGACCCCTGAAACATAAAGTAGGAAAATTTTATTTGGCTCACAGTTTAAGAAGATTCAGTCCATGGTTGGTGACTCAAAGGCATAAACATCATGGTGTAAGGATGTGATGGAACAAAGCTGCTCACTTCATGGAAGCCAGGAAGCAGAGTACAGAGGAAAAGAACCAGAGATGAAGAGGCCAGGGTCATGTCCCTAGGGTTGCTGTCCCCAAGGTTGTGCATATTATTGTTGTCATTATTATTCACAAAGCCCAGAATAATTTTCCTGGCAATTCTATTCATTGATAGATTTTTATTCTGATAAAGGATCACCTTAAATGCTGCCTCCTCCATGAAGCCTTTAGAAGCCTTCCCAAATGTTATTAAACACTGGCTAAGTATTTTGAATTCAGTTATGTACCAGCTTCTTTCCCAGTACATTGCACTCTATTTGTTTTTTGTTGTTATTTTACTTCACATAACACAGTATCTGGCATATAGTTAGTGATAATTAATTTGTGTTGAATAGAGCAGTAATATCTTAGATTCCATACTCAGCAATTCCTTTATATAGTTAGATAGTGGGGAACCTAGGAAAAGGGCCACAGGGCAGGATTGGGGGAGAAATAGGATAAAAATGTTTGAGATATGATACATATGTGCAAACTCCCAAGGATGAATGTAACTTTTATCACAAACTTATACTAATAAAAATAAAGTATAAAAACATAAATCATAAATTTTTTACCTAGAGTAATGTTATACTAGTATGGAAAAACACAGTGGAAGGGATATCATAACATTTAACCTAGATGCCTTTTCTATACTCCTTTTCAATCATATCCCCTGCACACCACTTGCCAATTGAAGCATATATCATGTAGGCACAGTTTTCTCATTGCCCAGATTGAATCAGATATCCACATATGTTCTATGATAATTTGTTCTGAGCCTTTCTTTCTAATGGTAATACTTGCACAATCATAAGCCATTTTGTTTGCTGTGTACTAACTCAGGGACAGTCAAGGATGAATATCTTTGAAATGATTGGGGCATAGGTTATAAATAGTTTCTACCTATTCTTCCAAGTATCTAAGGTACCAAATTTATTCATGGTACTAAATAAGTTTCAGTCTCTACTTTTCATGAAACCAATGGACAGTTGAAAGTTGATAGGTTGGTAGATATTACATATTTTGCTGGTCACTAAAGACATGCAGGAATGAAACATTTCAGAAACATAATTCAACTCTCTTCAGGATATTTGTCAGTGGATTGATGAGGCTAGAAACCCACTACATGAGACTGAATTCATAGGGTACAACTATATATTCAGCTCAACAGTTTTGTTGTAATAGTTTTACAGAAGTACTCACAGTTCCCCAATTATGCTGGATTTTCTCTTCCCTCCAGGTCTTTATGCAGGATCCTCCTTTTGGCTGCAAAGCCTGTCTTCCTATTACCACCATCTTCCTTTTCATCTCTGCCTATTTCTATCTAAAGTATAACTTGAATTTCTAAAATACCCTCTGCATTCCCACCAAACTCAGTTTGGTGTTTTTGTATGCTTCCACAACACCCTATGCACCCTATGGCACCTACCCTCTGAATTGCGATTACCTATTTACTTCTCTACATTCTTCAACTAAATTCTGAAGAATGGAAACCCAGATCATAATATATTTGCTGTTGTATTCTTTGTGCATTGGTACATTCCTGATTCATACTCATGAAAATGTTCAATAAAGGCTGTGCAATGAAGCAGTCCATTTTGCCATGAAGGAACTAACATTCATACAATGTCATTTCTCTCCTAAAATAACAGTACTTGTAGAATATAGAACATTCTGTATAAAATGGTCCTAACTGACTAAAGTACTTAGTGGATAGTACATGATCTTTGCAGTCATACAGACTGCAAATTCCAACAGTGTCTCTTACTAGTTTTTTTAACTCAGGCAGACTACTTATCCTCTTGGAGTCTCTATTTCTACATCCATGAACTGTGAATTATTCAATGTGTGCATGTCATAAAGTAGGTTTACTTAATAAGATATTATCTCTAAAATGATTTATAGTAGTTATAGATACACTATAAATTCTATCTATAATGATTATTATCATTAGGCTTAATTGTAGCCAGAGAATATATAAGATACTTTTAACATGAGAAATTAGAAAAGAATTTCTTCATATCAATTTCTCAGGTTGTTAAAATTATTCATGGTGTTGTACTTATTGGTAATTATAACCTTAGGTGGTAATTAAAGACAGACATATTTAATATGCATGACTTTGTCAGCACTTTGAAGTTTTGAGAATATTTATTATTTTACTACATGCTGCTAAACTTCCTCTTATTTCTTTTCAATAGATTTTCCCCTTAATTTCTCTATTTCCTTTGCTGAAACCTCTAAATGTTGGCATAGGAGAACTCATAAAAATTTTAATGATACAAAAATACAAATACTGCATGATATTACTCATATGCAGAAGCTAACAAAGTTGATTTCATATAAGCACAGAGTTGGAATATTGGTTAAGAGAGTTTTGGAAGGTTATGGGAAAGTTGAAGATAAAGAAAGATTAGTTAATGGGTATAAAAATGCAGTTAGAAGATTAATTTTTGCTCTATTGCACAGTAAGATGATTATAGTTAGCAGTAATTTATTGTATATTTCAAAAATAGATTGATGATATGACTTTAAATGGTCTGAGTGCAAAGAAACAATAAATGTTGGAGCTGTTGGACATGTTCACTTCCCTGATTTGACTATTATGCATTGCATAAATGAATCAAAATATCTCACTATGTCTTACACACATGTGAAATTTTGTATAAAATAAAAAATAATAAAAAATGCTAGTTCCACAAATGATCTTTTTTCTTGTAATCATAACTATAAATTTCATTTTTCTAAATTCTAAGTTCTAGTTGCCACACCCACTTTTCCTAGAATATTATGAGTGACTTATACTCTGATTATTCTTATGGCCACTTTGATTTTCTTATGGCCACTTGTTTCTTTTATTCACATCTAGCAATATAAGTTTAAATTACAACTTTTAATAGCCTTATTTAATAGTTTTTTTTTTACTTAAGTTTGGTTCAATCACTTTTGTTGTTTTACACCTCTTTGAGGAGGGGCATAAGCATGACAATCTGTTATTAACCAGTTTGTACAGATGCTCCACTCCATATACACAATCAGTTTTAGCTATAGAGAGATGCAAAGAAGTCTTCACATGTTCTCAACAGATTACAACATAGAAAGCATTGGTAGATAAATGCAAACAACAGGCTTTTTAAAGTTGTGCATATTACTTGGAGAAGTCTTCATTTCAAAGTATATTCATGAATGAGAAAAAACTAGGATGCCCCTTAATGCATTATGAAAAAATAGAGTTGCATTATATAATTTTAGCATTCAAGGAGACCCGTGTCAAGAAGAAAAAATAAATACTTCATGCATATATAACTTCTCCCTCTCAAGAATCTCAAAGCATTATTTTTCCTTCAACTCAACAAAGTTAAAAACTCCACAACTCTGACAGAAAACTTTATTTTCTTTTAATAAGTTTGCATAAATATCAGATATTCCTTTCCTCAAAGTCTTAGTAAGAAGTTCTGCATACTTGACTCTAGGTTTGTGTACAGAATGTCCAAAATCTTAATGCGTGCTCCAGCTTTTGAATGTATAATGTGGTTTCAGTGATCAGGGCAGAGAAGATTCAACTTGGTTGAATGTCCCTTTCTTTACTGTCTGCTGTGCACGTGTGCCATATATTAGACTTTTGAAAATGTAAAGAACAGTAACTCTACTTACCCACCTATCATATTTTTAGTAAAAATGATCATCCAGGGCACAACTGAAAGTAGAGTTAAAAGAATCACCTGAAAACAGCAAGTAATGAAGAAACCAGCTGTTTAGAGCCTGACTTTTACACTCTTAAGAGAACTGTATGGAAATTTAAGTTATCATTTTACTTAGCTTGGCTACTTGGGTTCCTCTGAAAAACATTATTTCTACCCTACCTTGCAAAATACAGCCATTTTATATGTCAGCAGATGCTCTTCAAAACAGATACATCCACAGCTGTGAAAATAAATACTGCATTAAAAAGACAGGAAGGAAACTAAAACTTAAAAAGAACATCAAACTGTAGTCATTAGTTGACCATGATGATTCAATGATTCATTTTATCATTTAGCACATATACCGTGAAAGAATATTTTCTACAAATGGAACAAACAGCATGCACAAATATGGATACATGAAAACATTGCTTTTATGAAGAACAGAAAGATACAGTGTGACTAAATAAAAAGTATAGTAGAACAGAGGACTAGACAGTAATGAGGATAGTCATAGATTTGGGTCAGAGTGTGGAGGGCCTTCGATGCTAACAATTTGAATTTTATTTGGGGGCAAAAAGAGACAATCAGAAGATATAAGTTTAAGATTAACAGTGGGATTAATGCTTTAGAAAGTAAACTGCAAAAATGAAAGATTTGATGTACATATTCTGGTTTTACTTCTGAAAAAGAAAGAGATATCCATATATGCCTAACCATAATATTCATGTATATGCTTATACATGGAGACTATTTATGGAGTGATATTCACAAACTGGAGGTACACTAGTTTACATACAAAATATTTTTTAAACTAGTACTAGAGTAAAATCCCAGAATGTTTCCTCTAGCAGTAGTGTAAATAAAATTGTTAATCGTCTTCTGTGTGTATTGGAGGTGACATAAGATGAATCTGTAGAAGATTAAGGGGTATATTTTGTTTTTAGGAGAAGCCACTTACGTTTTATTGCTATGTTTTTACTGATTTCCTTTGTATCATCTGTACTACTCCTGGTTCTTTAGAAGCAGAGCCTGCAGTTAGATTAATGTGCTGGCATTGTCTTTGAGATGGCAAGGCGGTAGTTTGAGAACAAAGAATAAAAGGAGATGAAAGCAAATAGAGTTATGATGCAAGGTGAGGCGATGAATTTTGGGGGTGGGTTTTGCTTTATCATATACTGTAGGGACAGAATAGCAGGTTGCTCTTGGCAGGTATGTTTATTTGGAACTATGGTTGCTGGACTTCTCTGAAAAGCTTTGAAAGAGAATTTGCTTCTGGCAGCAATCCTCAGAAATAAGAGCTTATCTGATTATCTTATTGGACAAAGTCACATCATGAACTCAAGTGCCCTATTTCCAGGTTGCATTATCCAGACACCATGAGTACACTCAGGAAGTCAGATCATGTATCACAGTGCAGCATTTCATTCATGTGTGGAAATGAAAGAATAGCTACTGCATTTAGCCTTTGCAGTGTTGAATGGGATGAAAACACAGTTTTCTGGTTTTAACATAGACTTTGGCTAACTCAGTGGACTCTACAATGTGAGTGGCTGTGTTATCAAGGAAGTAAGCTAATATATATATGGAAAGTAAGTTGCTTGGGTCATTTGAAGAGATGCACTAGTTTATATCCAAACATTTTTAAACTACTACTAGGAGAAAATTCCAGAATGTTTCCTCTGGCAATAGTGTAAATAAAAATGTTAATATTTGTGTGGATTGGGGGTGACAAAAGAAAGATATTCTAAAAAGGATCCTCTATTTATTGTTAGAAACAATTCTGAAATTTGAAATAGATACTCAATTTAAAGAAGCCCATTGGGCCATAAGGACATACATGGTAGATAAATTTGAGTTTCTTGAAATTGAGTAAATGGAGGAGATTGTTAAAGATTGTTTTTATTACACTATATTTAAAAGGCAGATATATATGTACTATGTTTTATAAATGCCTCCAACAAAGTGATTTAGGTCTTGATGATTAATAATTATCCCAGTGTTATTAAACATAAATATAAAATCCAAACTTCATGTGGTCAGTCTCTGTCTCTCTACATATATATATATATATATATATAATAGCATATATACTATGTATATATTTTATGTACTACATACTATATATTTTTATATTATGCATTATATTATTTAATATCCCTATTGTATACAGGTGATCATCCTAAGTGCCTTGAGGCAGTAAAGAAAGAATATGGTAGGCAAGATACCTCACTGAGATGCTGATGAATATAAGAAAAACATGAAACATAGAGTATGAAACACCACATGAAAACTGCTAAAGACATTGTTAATTAATCCTGTATTTCCCCAAAGCAACAAAAACATATATGCATGGTAACTACAAATAATATCTTATGTTTAAAAAACTCAGTCAATTTTCTTTTTAAAATTTTATATTAGTACATGTTTGTAGTACATAATGAACAGATTCATCGTGGAAGATTTGTACATGTCTGTAGCACATCTCAATTCATTTTTTCCCTTTCCCCTCCCTTCCCTACATCTCTTCTCCCCCCTGTATTTACAAAAGCTCTATTCACATTTTTTCAATTATGTTTACTTCAAAAGAATTTTCCCTACCTTCCCTCCCTCCTCCACCATCTATTTTTTTCCTTTCCATTTGAACAAGTTCTTCCTACTTCCCTATACCTATCTTCCATCTTACTCATTATTTATATTTTGGTTTTCTTACACAAAAGAAACAATGAAATATTTAAACTCGTATGTTTGACTTATTTCACTTATGATTATGTGAAGGTGCATCCATTTACCTGAAAATTTCTCAAGCTTATCTTTCCTTATGGCAGAGTAGTATTCCACTGCACATAAATACCACATTTTATCCATTCATCTGTTGACAGACATATGGACTGTTTCTAAGATTTTGTCATTATAAATGGCAGTGTTGTAAACGTGTGTATGCATGTATCACTGAGGTATGATGACTTAAACTCTTTTGAGAAGAGATCTAGCAGGGGAATAGCTGGTGTCAGAGACCTCTGGAATAGGTTCTGATTTCCTGGTCGGTGCTATGGTGCAAGGCTGAGAAAAAACTAAAAGACAGAACTAAAAAGACAGAGAAACTGGGGATCCAGGACTACCAATGCTGCTCATTCAGCAAAGGCACTGGTGAGTCCAAGCCACTGATTTTGATATAGCTCAACAGCACCACACCTGCCTGCCAAGTCCAAGGTCCTAAGCTCGATTCCTAGTACTGAGGAAAAAAAGTCATCAATTGAGGTAAATTCAAGCTACATGTAGTTGTGGAACTACATTCAAGGATGTGCAATCATGCAGTTTCTATGGAAACTAATGGTGCCAAGGCTTGTAAAGGAAAAAGACAAAGCATTCTTGAATTAGGATCAGAATAGACAAAATATATGGTTGTAATTAGAACACTGTCTTCTAGTTAAGAAAGTTTTAATTGTGGGAATGCAATTTGTATGCAAGTTACTCTGACCTCAGCACATAGGCTTCAGTGGGGCTTGCTTCTCAAAACAAGTCAATTGAGGGGTTAACTCTTTACAGACCACAATGCTTACAACTTGCTTTGGGGCATAATTAATATTGCAGAAACAGACAGCCTTAGACCAGTTTTAGTTCTGAAAATGTTGAGAACTAGTGAGCAAGAAGCAGGTCCTGGTGGACTACAGACTATCCCAAGGAGCGAAAGGACACCAGAGAGCCAGGCTCCTGATGTTCTTCTGCAAGGGGAGTATTCCTCCAAACAATAACTACTTTCCATTTCATCCACCCTTCTTGCAAGCCAAAGATGTCAACTTGAATGGTGAGTACAGTAGGAAATTGTTGTTTCTGGTAAACTAGGCACATTTTATAACTTTTTGGTGAATACACTAGGGAAATTATTGGTCCTTCTTGTAAATTACATACATTATACAATCCTTTTTTATTATGGAAAGGTTAAGGGGTTCTTTGGGAGGCTCAGAACACATTATGAGTATTTCCATTATTTGTTATGGGAAAAATAGTCTTGAATTACAAACAACTTGAGTTACAACCAGCTCTCAGGAATGAATTGGGTTTATAACCCAAGGGATCATTGTATAATATGACATTTTTGGACTCAGCCAAATTATATACTCCTCTCTCATTGCTTGAATCCAGTTTAAAGAGTATCGCCCAGGAAAATGAAATTTAAAGTAATTCTATGCCCCTGGAACTGATTTAGTATCAACACTAAAAAATAATGTTTATGTGAATGGACTATATTTACTTGAGGAAAAGTATTATGACTCACCTAGACTTCATCTTAATGAATGAAAGTATTATGAAGTACAACTATTCTGACAGTGACATCTGGTAGCACTGGCTAGGTTAAATCTCTTTATTAGCCATAAAAATGTGAGTGTATTTATTCTTTCTCCCAATGTTTGTCGTAATAGGAAGGTTCTATGTGTGCCCCTACCTGTGGAACAGACAACAAGTAATCTTTCTTGTAGTTATTATTTTAAAAGTTAGTAGGTTTAATTTATGTTTCAAGAATACTAGAAGCCCTAAATATCAAGCTTTGTGAGAAAGCTTAATTATCCTGGCAAACATAAGTATCTCCAGATAAATTCTATTTCCAAATTTCAATTATTGGGCCTCCAATTAGGCCCAATTGTTGAAATTAGCTTTACATCTAGTTTTTTTCATTAATTTTCTTCTCTTGAATTATGTTTTAATTGATTATCATTTCGTAATTCCACCTTGAGGCACTGGTAATACTCATACACCACAGTAAAGTACAGCATGTGAGTGATATAGAAACTGCTACAGAACTCAGGTATTAAATTATTGCAGAAGTATTCTCTTAAGGCTTAATGATACTACCTGAAACATAGTATTCAAGGCATATTTGTAAATGACTGTTCATTTTACTGTTTCCATGGAGTATCTCTGGTGCACCATTCAAAAACTCAGCCTTACTCCTTAATCTACTCACATCTGTGTTAATCAGTTCCCTGTAGACTTTGACCAATTTGGTAGAGGTGAAATCTGACAGCACCTCATCTCAACCCTATACTAAATTCCTCTTGTGTCCTGCCCTGGCCCTTTCTGATGCAGCACCTCGGGATATGGTGAGAACTGACTTACCACTTACACAAATGCAATCTGAAAGTGTAAGGAAGTGAATGCTTCATAAGATAAGCTTTGACAGATGAGGAAGGAAATGTGTTCCTCTTTCTTCTGCTAAGTGGACCATTCTGTGAAGCATTTTCTAGGTCTTCCCCAAGGTTTAGCAGTGGCAAGCAGCCAGTCACCCATAGGAAGGACCACTTTGATATGGTATCAGTGGACTGGCTTTCTTTCCCTCTCTGTTTTACAAACTCTAACTCTCATTCTCGTTCCATGAATCATTCTCTGAAACAATCCATTGTTTCTGGTTTTGATTTTAGAAAAACTGACATTGTTACTATATGTATATTAATTAAATTTAAACAAAATCCAAATTTTTTACCACAGCTACTGATTACACATCCATATGATACCTCCTAAAAAGAATCTATGATTTATCAATTGTTTTTCAAAGAAAGGTGACTGCTCAGGGAGTTTACAGTTTATTCAATATAAAGTACAATAGGGAATATATATATATATATATATATATATATCCTATATAATAAAGAATGCTCTAAATGCACATATAAAAAAGAATCTGTCAGTTTTTTCATTGATTCTTCATTCAAAGAATATTTATTGATTGCATACCAGGTGCTAGGTGCTATGCTGAATATTAGAAATGCAGAGATAATTATAATATATTCAATGTCCTCAGTGAGCTTATTCTAGATTTTTAGTGGCCAGTAAGAAACACATCAAAATTTAATCAACAGAGGTAATATATGAAATTTTTTCTTCAAAGCGTCTTCCACTTTACTTCCAAATATCTCCAGAGGAGAATACCTAGGAAAAAGTAGAGACCAAGAAGAGAGAATAGGAGTAGGAACCATGAGCCCTTGTCAACAATAAAGAAAACTCCTTAATTACAGAACTGAAACTACTTCTTTACTTAGCCTTTATGCTGAATTCTTTGAAAAATTCATTTGTAAGTTGTCCTGCTCATAGTCACTTTTGCTACAATAGCACTGAGCATTTTTCCTAGTGAAGTTCTTGCCAAGCTATTCCTAGCCTTGATTCACACAACTTAAGATCAATGATATGTTCATCATCTAACACCAGATTTGCAACCTTACATCCAAGGACGTTATTACTCAGGGAATGCTTGAAGGAAGAGAAATCACAAATCCCAACTCCTTTACAACTATAAACAGTATTCTACCTATCTAGATCAATTTGAGTCTGGCTTTGAAATACCAGTTAAATTATGTATCTGTGCTCTGGGGTTCGCTAACACTTTTCTCAGGCTTCAAGGACTGCTATCTCACTTTAACCTCATGTGAGTAGATGTGACTAACAATACTCAGTGACTCAATATGTTAGGGCATTTACATCCACTCCTGAATATTTAATCTCAATGCTACCAAAGAGCTCACAAAGCAAGGGAAAGCAGAAAAAGACTGAGGAAATTGTGTTAACCAAGATAATATATTTAAATGAAGACTAAATCACAATGCTTAGAAAATTTTGCTTTAGAGTTGATTGATCTATGGACTGGACAGTTGCAAAGAATTATTTTGGATTGAAAACTTTTTTGCCTTGATGAATGTAACATCAATTTTATGTTTATGGTTTAGATAATAGTAGTTAATAACAACTATAGGCTACTGTGCTAAATTTAGCTTTACCAAATTCTGTCATGCAAGCCTCACACACACACGCCCATTTTTTGAGACAGACTCTAGCTAAGTTGTCAATTTGCCTAGGTTGGGCTTGAACTTGTAATCCTCCTGCCTCAGGCTCCCAGAGTGTAGTGACTAGAGGTTTGCATAGCCTTCATGCCTGGTTTATTAATTACATTTTATAAGTGGCTTACAAAAAAGAGGTTGTAAATCTTATCTAAGGCCACACAAATTATCAGTGGCAGAACTGGAACTTGAATCTAGATTCAAAGATGATTGATATGAAAAGTAGATGGTCCACATCTGAAACGTATCTTTGGGATGTGGAGCAGAAACAATCAGCAAATTACAAGATATAGTAAAATAAAACCTCTGAAGTACTCTTAGACATTGCAGATTCAAAAGCACTTGAAAAAATATTAGAAAATGTTTAAAACTAAGATGTGCTCTTATAAAATTGTTGAACTTCACGGACAAAGAAAGAAAATTATAAGTATTCTGATAAAAGGAATAAATGACTTACAAAGCACAACAAAATAGCAGCCTAGTCTCAAAATTCTCATTAACAGTGAATTCAAGAAAACAATGAAGCAAAACATAAAAGGCTCTAGCCCACCAATTCTGTAATATATATATATATATATAATATATTCTGCAATCTATATATATAATATATAATATATATATTATATAGAAACATTCTCAAATATGCAAGAACACAAGGACTTTAGCACCTACTCACCTTTCTTAGAAATCTTGGAAAAAGTGTTCTCTATTCATGTCAAATTCTACCTTAGAGAGAAAAAACTCTTAGATGTTTTCTTATAGGATTAATTTGTAGTACACTAGAAGAGCTATGCTTGTGGCATAGCTCTTTTTTTAATTTTCTTTTAATTTTAAGACTCGCTCAGCACAAGATGATTAATGTAGAAAATTGAGCAAAATCTAGCCTGAGTTCAGGATATACATTGGAAGTGCTTTTAAACATGAATCCTTGATATTGTTATCCTGTGATTTAGTACAGATCTTAAACAAAGTCTTATGAACTGATTGTTTCAGTTAAATAAATTTTATTTTAATACTTAGTTAATTCAGTGAAGGAGATGTATGCTCAGGTTAAACAATGATAATAAGTTTTAAGGATGGTCAACAAAGAAAAAAATATTTCTTAGAGTGTGTATTGTACTAGCATTAATGGATTACTTCTTAGATTTAGCTAAGGCACAAAACAATTTTATTGAAGCTCCTTAGTTTGTATGATAGTTAACTGTTGTGTCAACTTGAGTAAGAAATGCCCAGCTGATTGGGTTGGCAAAGTTCTGGGTGTGGCTGAATAATGAAATTACTAAGGAAGGAAGACCTTCCCAGGGTGTGAGTAGCACCAACCAATAGGCTTATAGCGTGAATGGAATAAAAAGGGAAAAAAGAAGGAAGTCTTGCTTTTGTTTTTTTTGAGGAGCTCCAGTCTTTGTCATTCCCTTTGCCCCTAGACTTCCAGCACAGACTCCTCAGTGTTGCCCTGCAGAATCTTCAGCCTTCCAGCTCAGATGTTTTAGCTTTTCACTAGACATTTCAACTTCCCGATACAGACTCAAATGGGACTCTCTCACCATGACTCCAACTTGAGCTCCAAGCCTTCCATCTTGACTGGTTCATGCAACTCTCCAGAATGCAGAGTCCTTTTCCACTCTTCTATACCTGACTCTACAGGTAACCATTGTAAGGCTATCATATAAATTCTACATATATCTATATTATATTATATTATATTATATTATATTATATTACATAAAATTTGTTACTCTAGTCAATACTAACTGATACATTTTGTATGAAACTAAATATAATAGTATATGGACATTCGTGTCTGTCACACATTCAAAAAGGCAACAATATTGAAAAATGCCCTAAAATGCAATCCTGTCTTTAAATTCTTGTACATAAAAAGTTTATTGCATCTAATGAATATAGAAAATACATGTTACTTGAAGCCCTATGGAGTTGTAATGGTTCACAACAGCTTAGAAGAGGAAAGAAAAATATAGGTTCATTAAGAAATGTAGAATTTATTTTTTCCATTAAGCTTATTGGTACATTTTAGGTATAAAATACAGTTACATTCATCATTGGGATCTTGTACCTATACATGATGTATCTTGGTTCTTATTTTTTCCCCATTCCCATGGCCTCCATTCAACCCCTCCAACCTTCTCTATTTACAAAGACTGTGTTTCCATTTTTTTCCTTTTCTCATAGTTTTTCTTTTCTCTTCTATTCTTTCCCCTATGCAATCAGTTCCCCTTTAGACATTTTCTTCCTATTTCACAATATCAATTATACATTTTGATCATTACTTGCACTTTTAGTTTTTCACACCAGAGCAACTATTCAGTATTTACACATGTGTTTCCTATTTTTTTCACTTAAGAGTACGGCCTCAATGTGCATCCATTTAGCTATAAATGTCTCCAGTTTCTCGTTCTTTATGGTGGAGTAGTACTCCATTTTATTAAAAAACCACATCTTCTTTATCCAGTCTCCAGTTGATGGCCAATTGGGCTATTTTTGGCTATTTATATTTAGCTAAGTTTTAGATATTACAAACTGTAGTACTATAAACATGGGTGCACATATATCACTGTGGTATGATTCTTTTGATACTTTTGGGAAGATACCCAGCAGAGGAATAGCTGGGTCAAATGGACTTCTAATCCTAGTTGTTTGAGGTATCTCCATATTGATTTCCACAGTGGTTGCACCAATCTGCACTCCCACCAACAATGGAGAAGGGTTCCTTTCTCCCCAGAACACTGCCAGCATTTATTATTGGTTGATTAATTGATAGCAGCCATTCTTTCCAGGGTGTGTTGGAATTTCAGCATTGTTCTCACCTGCATCTTTTGAATGACCAGTGATGTTGAACATTTTTTCATATGTTTATTTGCTGCTTTTACTTCTTTGTCTGAGAAATGTCTGTTCATTTCAG
>NW_004624911.1:780271-790931 GCF_000247695.1 Heterocephalus glaber
AGTTCCTGTGCTACTGAGGTTTTGTTCATAAAGTTTTTTCCTATGCCAATGTCTTTGAGAGTTCTACTTAGCTTATCTTCCAGCAAGTTTTAGTGATTCTGTTTTAATATTGAGATCTTTAGTCCACTTCAATTTTAGTTTAGTGCATGGTGAAAGATAGGGGTCTTGTTTTAATCTTAAGTTGAAATCCAGGTTTTCCAACACCATTTCCTATAGAGGCTATATCTTTCCTCCAGTGAGGGTGGTTGGCTCCTTTGTCAAAGATGAGGTAGCTGAGTATGTCTGGAGTTGTTTCTCCATCGTCTAGTCTATTCCACTGATCCTCGAGTCTGTTTCTTTGCCACTACCATACTCTTTTTATCACAGTGGCTTTGTAGTATAGTTTCAAGTTGGGGATTGTGATACCCCCAGCCATGTCTCTGTTGCCTAGAATTGCTTTTGCTATTCTGGGTCTCTTCTAGTTCCAAACAAATTTTGGGATTTTTTTCTCTAGTTCTGTGAAATATACTATTGGGATTGATTTCAATAGGGATTACATTGAATCTGTATAGCAATTTTGGAAGTATGGCCATTTTCACTATACTGGGTCTTCCTACCCAGAAACAAGGGTTGTCTTTCCATTTTCTTATATCCTCTTTGTTCTCTTTTTTCACAGTGTTGTAGTTCTCAATGTAGAGGTCTTTTGCTTCCTTCATTAGATTGACTCGTAGATATTTCATTTTTTGGGGTGCTATTGTGAAAGGCATTTTTTCCTTAATTTCTCTCTCAGTGAGTCTATTGTTTGTGTACAAGAAAGCTATTGATTTTTGAGTGTTACCCTTGTATCTAGCTACTCTACTGAATCTGTCAATTAAGTCTAGAAGTCTTTTGGCTGAGTTTTTTGGGTCTTCTATGTAAAGTATCATATCATCAGCAAATTATGACAGTTTAACTCCTTCCTTTCCTATATTTATTCCTTTTATATCTTTCTCTTTTCTAATTGCTGTGGCTAATGTTTCCAGAACTATAGTGAACAGGAGTGGTGGGTATCCTTGTCTTGTTCCGGATTTTAGCATGAAAGTTCTGTTTTTGACCATTTAATATGATGTTGGCTGTTGGTTTTTCATAGATAGCCTTAATCAGTTTGAGATAAAGACCTCCTATTCCAATTTTCTGTAGGAATTTTGTCATGAATGGGTGTTGGATTTTGTCTAATGCCTTTTCTGCATCTATTGAGATGATCATACGGTTTTTGTCCTTGACTCTGTTAATATAGTGTATTACATTTATTGATTTATGTATGTTGAACCATCCTTGCATCCCTGGAATAAATCTGACTTGGTCAGGGTGTATGATCTTCTTGATGACCCTCTGTATTCTGTTTGCCAGTAAATTATTGAGGAGTTTTTGCATTTGTGTTTATTAAGGAGATTGGTCTGTAGTTCTATTTTTTGGTTGGGTCTTTATCTGGTTTTGAAATCAAAGTAATACTTGGTTCCGGGAATGAATTTGGAAGTATTGCTTCCCTTTCAATTTCATTGAAAGGTTTAAAGAGTAGTGGCAATAGTTATTCTCTAAATGTCTTGTAGAATTCAGTAGTGAAGCTATCAGGACTGGGGATTTTCTTTTTTGGTAAATTTTTAATTATGTTTTCATTTTCACTGATTGTAATTGGTGTGCTTAGAATTTTTATATCTTCTTTGTTGAACTTTGATAATTCATGTGTATCTAGAAATCTGTCCATTTATTCTGTTTTCCATTTTATTAGAGTACATTTTCTCAAAGTAGGTATTGATGATCCTCTGGATTTCTGCTGGATCTGCTGTGACTTCAACTTTTTCATTCCTAATTGCATGGATTTTATCCTTTTCTTTCCCTTTTTTGATAAGGTTTGCTAAGGGTTTATCAATTTTATTTATTTTTTTCAAAAAACAAACTCTTGAATTTGTTGATTTTTTGTATCATTCTCTTAGTCTCCACTGCATTGATTTTTGCTCTGATCTTTATAATTTCTTCCCTTGTATGAGCTTTGAGTTTGTCTTTTTCTTCTTTTTCTGGGAGCCTAAAATTCAGCATTAGGTTGTTTATTTTAGCTCACTCTCCTTTCCAAGTGTGAGCATTCACTGCTATGAATTTCCCTCATAGAACTGTTTTCATTGTGTCCCATAGATTCATGTATGTTGTATTGAATTATCATTTAATTGTAAAAACTGTCTAGTTTCTTCTTTAATTACCTCTGTGACCCACTGGTTGTTCAGGAGAGTATTATTCAATTTCCATGTGTTTGTGGGGGTTTTGTGGTTTCTTATGCTATTGATCTCCAGTTTCATTGCACTATTGTCTGATAATATACACTGGATAACTTCAATTACTTTGCATTTACTTAAACATGTTCTGTGATCTAGTACGTGGTCTATTTTGGTGAATGACCAGTGTGCAGCTAAAAAGAATGTATATTCTGATTTTGTGGTGTGGAACACTCTGTAGATGTATATTAAATCCACTTTTTCAAAGGCTTGGTTCAGAAGAAATGTAGAATTTTAATGACACTTCTCTATATACATGGCACCAGGTCCTATCATAATGTTTGGAAGGCTCTGAATTATGTATAGATAATATAGGAGGTCAGCTCTAGCAGGAAATGCAGTTATATTACATTGCAAGAAAAATTCTCTTCAGGAAAAAAGAAGAGTCTGTATTGTTTATGGAGGGAAAAACTAAAATTCTAACATTCCACTACTGTTCCTAGATCTTTCTTTCCAGATTCTTTATATAAGGTGTGTAGTATGTTATAATGGTTAAAAGCATGTATTCATGAATGCTTGGGTTCAAATCCCACCTCTGCCATTTAGCAGGTCTTTGACACTGGGTAGGTTACTTAGCTTCCCTTTGCCTCACTTTTCTCATTTCTGGAAAGGGGATAATATAAATATTAATGCCTTGTTGTTTCAAAGAGAAAATAAGTAAAAATCTGTACAGTTCTTAGAACTGTATCATCTATATAATAGAATATTACTAAGTATAATCATATAGAATTAACTTTGATGTTTCTTAGCAATTATCAGTCTGTTGAAGCTTCAGTAGCAATATTTTCCACTGCATTCCACTTTTTCAAAACAGTATTTATACAGCAACAACACCTATGCTTTCCAAATGATATTTATCATTACCTCATGTCTCAAAAATTGATCATCATACAATTAACTCAGTTATCCATGTAAAGTCAACAACATCAAGCTTCATTAATGATATCTTGAAGAAAAAGATTGAAGTGAGGATGTCACATGGCCAACACCCTGCAAGATTCTCCTAATGTTATGTTTACTGATAAATATTTTCCTTTTCTTTTTTCTCTTTTATGAAATAGGTGAGATTGAACCCAGGGAGCACTGAGTGACATCTCCAGCCTTTTTAATTTTATTTTGAGGTGTAATATTTCTCATTTGTCCAGGCTATTTTGGTACTTGTGATCCTTCTGTCTCAGCCTCCAGAGTAGCTGGGATTATAGGTGTGTCCCACTGGTCCTAGTTGATATTTTCTTTTCAAGGAAGAATTTGCTGGGGAGTAAAATTAAAAGGGGAAATTCACTCAACCACTAAATAAAAATTAATTATTATTATTACTCTTCATGGAGAAGTTAGTCTCTCATGATAACTGAAAGTTACTATGGGTCCTTCAAAGTAACATATTCACAGCAGCCTCAAGTTCCTGCTCACTGCACACCTTAGACAAATGCCTACAATAGCTATTTCTTATTTAAAGAAAAATCCAAGTCTGGAATATTAAGTCCTATTTTTATTGGTCATTAAGGCTATGAAATTAGGGGAGGCAGTCAGTTAAGCTATTAGGGAAAGCCAGTAATCATTTAGAATTCATTTTCTCTAAAATAAAATGATTCTTTTCAATGCATAGATCTAAAAATACAAGTTATGCTAACAATCTTTCTTTAGATACTTTCCTAAGTATGTCAGATAAGAGGAAATGGCACTAGTAACCTTAAAGCTTTAGACTATCTTCATATCCTATTGTTAATCTAATTATTTACTGCAGCACTGTATTTCTCTACCATATCCAGATCATTCCTGTATGACTCAAAGGATTTAGTAACATAGCAGAAGCTTTGCTATTATTTCTAAGTCTCATAATACCTAAAATATGTTACATTTTATCTTATATTAAAGTTACATTTTCCATTTGTTGTGTACATGTTTTATGAGGAATGTTTAATATTACCCTCCAAGTGACTTCTATGCATAGCCATTTACCAAATACTACTGATGTGGTTTCTTCAAGGAAGCATTCTGTGTTGTGCTATGATGCACTGTCATCTTGCTGCTTGACAAATAGGTTTGTAAGGAATTAGAACCGTGTGTGTTAACAGTACCTTTGTATGACAAGATGTAAACTTAAAGATGAGGAATGTGTACAAATGATCATTTCAGTGTTTTTGAAATTGGTCAGTACTATATCTAAAGCTATGGTTTGTATGTTTTAACTTTCATGGAACAGAATAAATTAAAATGAAAACAAAAAAATGTAATGCAATGGCCATTACCAGAAAAATTCTTACTAGTAGGCAATTATACAAAAATCAAAAAAAACAGATGGTAATGCTTATTTATTTTTTACTTATCCTTAGTCATCCAATGTCTTCTAAAATCTTTCCATACTTTATCTACCTTCCTGTACTCCTCTCCACAAACTGCCCATTCAATTTCTTTTTGCCCTACTCTATGCCTTTACTCCCCACCATTCTGTCTCTATTGTAGAAGATGCTGCTAGGTTTTTTTGGCCTGAGTTTACTCCTGGATATTCTTGGAAGACTAGCATTAAACCCTTTATATCTTGGGAACTCCTATATTTATTCCAAATAATTATTTTCTTACGGTACTGTCAGAGTATTGTATTATTTGGTTTAATTCAGTGGACAATGGAGCCAGTTAGTTGAGATTCACATCGTGGGTACCTTACTACCTATGCCATTGCCTATTTTCCCAACATCTACATTCCTCATATTTCTCTGGTATAAAATAGGAATCTACCACCTCATAGGACAATGTTAGGATTCACTGAGTTAATACATATGAGAAACTTTGACTAATGCTTAGTGCATAGCAAACAGCCACTGAATAAATAAGAATTACTGTTATTACTTCTCACTAAAAAGCAAAGGCTCTCATGATAACTGAAAATTATTATAGTCCTACAAAGTAAAATCTTCACAGCAGACTCAAGCTCTTACACACTACCAACCATTTGTTTAATGTCAGAAGCACCATTCACATAAGCTTTCTCATTACCATACCTAGTAAGAGCTTATTTATCTAAACAGCTTGTTGGTGTAGTAACAATTACAACTGAAGATAATTGTTATGGGCAGGTTAATGTTATTTTTGTAGAGAACACTTCATGTTAGAGTTGTCTTCTGAAGATAATGCCTGTGATGAATAAATAGCTAGCAGTGGTTTCAGTAGGCATCCTCAGGTGGGCAGAGCCCTGTTTACAAAGTCTGAGGCATTGCTATCTTCACAGAATGGGATTTGAAAGTTAGCAATTGGAAAAGTTCTTTCATCTCCAAAGGATTGAGTTTTCAGGAAATGTAAACTTAGGTAAGATTATTGCCTCAGTCATGGGGTCTAGAAAATAGTTATAGTTTACTATGAGAAAGATTACATTGCTTCATACACTCTTGATATTAGTAAAACACTTAATTTTGCCTAATTTTTGTTCATAATGTCAATCATATCTGTTTCTTTCTTTACCATTAAATATTTGTGAATTAATGCAATGACCTAGTTAACTCTACCTCCAGTTTTTCTCTCACCCAATCCACCCTGTGTGGCTCTACAACAAATATCTTTACAATACTGTACTTCTAGGAAATTATTCTTGAGCACAAAATCTCTCAAGAACATTGTTTTTGGCCTACTAATCAAAATCCTTTTCCTTTCACCACAGGAATAAGTGATCCAGGGAGGCTTTGGATTAGAATTTCCAGAAATAGACAAAAAAGAGATTCATTTTTGCAGGAATATGGAAAGACAGTAAAGAAATCCCCCAAGAATGTTTGTTACCAACCTTGCTTTCCAGGCGCGAGATGTCTGGATTACTTGCTTTCCAGACACAGCAACTGATAATTTTACAGTATCGCCACAAGGGGGAAGCAAACACCGATCCTGGGGGTGTGTAGCCGCCAACAAGTTTGAAGGAGGGAAAAGAGGAGAGCAACTCTAAGGTGAACTTCAGTCACATTTTTCCCATTGATATGGTTGGTACTGCACTGTCTCTTAGGAAAAGGGCAAATTCCAAAATCATCCTTTAGCTTTGTTAAAAAGCAGATCTCTGGTCCTCATCCCCAGGAGAGTTTGCTCCTATCTAATGACAAATGTTTGTGCAGTTCTTCTGATACTCTGAGAAGCATAGATACAACATAAAATATTTAGCATTGTGCTTTTTGCCTCAGTATCCACGCATTTTCTTTGGCCATATCCTTTTTTAAAAAATGGCACATTCCTCCATCTTTGCACCTGTGAAAATCTTCTTTCCTCCATCTAGGCTAGTGTACTGTATGTAAAAGCAGTGTTTATTCTGATGTCTTTCCAGAAACATTTCTTCCACCAACAAATTAATGTCTCTGATGCAATAGATGGGCTATGGAGAGTTCTCAGTACCGGGACAGGGTAGAAGTTAGGAATACTGTACTGTGATGGAACTTCTGGAACTTGGCTAGAAGGTAGAACCTCATTTTTGCATTGAGGTTTTGCAATTGTCTGTTGACTTAAATTAAAATAACCCAAGTTGGAAGCTGGCTAAAATATTTGAGATGTTTTTCACATAAAGCTTCCAGTTAGTTAGAGCAGTTGTTTCCAATTGTTTTAAGAATACTGTCATCTGGGGATACTTAAAAACTCCTGACAACTGGACCCCAACCCCAGACATACTTATTTATTGTTTATACTTAGGAGTACACATTTTTAAAACTTTCCCAAGATATTCCAATGTACTTCGAAGTTTAATGCTACTAGACGAGACCATCATCAACATTTATAACACAATTGGGGAGTACTGTCAACTGTATCAGAGCAGCAATCTTAGAATGGGTAGTAGGAGAGATAAACTGATTCCCGATAGTCACCTTCATGATAGTTATAATGGAGTGGATATCTGGTCAAGCATGTGCCGTTGTAAGAAATAAAAATGCACATACTTGGCAATAATATATATGATGGGCTGGGAGGTACTGTTACAACTTCTAAGTGGGTATATTTGAAGCTAGAATTTAAACCTAGGAATTCTAGATGCATCTGTTCTTAGGGTTCCCACACACTACTAAATTTAATATTTATCAGAATCTCTGGAAAGTTTGTTAAAAACAAAATTCCTAAGACTCCTATCCACTGATTAATGTTTGTGAAAGTTTTTGTTGTTTTTAGCAAAATGATCCCTTGATGCTTTTGTTTTCCAGAAAAATATACCTTGAACTACAATGTATTAAACAAATAAAAGTCGAGCTGATGTAGTTCAAGTAGTTTTGGAAATTCAATTTAAGCCAATTTTCAGCTTCTCCTTTGCTAAATTAATTTTACATTACCAGCTTTAGAGGATTTTCCTTGAAGAAAGGAATTTTGTTAGGAAGTTTGAAATCTACATCCCGAAATTCTATTATATTTTAAAATATAAATGTACTATTATTCTGGAAAAATAACCTATGCAAACCTTTGAAAAACTGTGAAAGAGTAAATATGCAGGAGTTTTAATTCACCACTGTAAAATGAAAACATTTTTGGAGATAATAAAAATGTCACTTAATATAAAAACATTAAATCAATTACGGTAATTAAAGTAACTGATAGTTACCAAACACTTAATATTCAGGAAACACTGCACTGGATGATTTCTGTGTATTGTGTCATTTATTATTTTCAACAAATACATTAAGTAGTGTAAAAGTAGAAATTCCACTGGACAGAATTAAACAAGTAAAAATATTTTATTCAAGGGTATTGCAATAGGGAAGAAAAGTCACATCTCAGTTCACATTCAGTTATGCTAAAACAGAGTGAGAGGGATTTTAAGCACTGGGGTAAGATAGTAGGAAAGTATTGGAGAACTTTAGGAGGGAATTCATAGGCCACCTGAGTTTGTCAATTGGTTTTATCCAAAGGAAATTGAGGTTCTCATATTTTTATGATGAGCTAGTTTTGTATCTTGCCAAAAGGTATCCACAAAAGTTAGCCTCTTTGTCTCCCACAAATGGGGGAGAAATGATTGCCATATTTCTTGATGATTATATTTCAAATGATTTCTGGATCCTTGAGAAAGACATTCTTGAGTTGTAAAAATGGCAAAGAGCATTTTTGAAAAATTATACTGCAAAAAAGCAAATGAAAACTTTTACAGGTGTTCTAAGTAAATACTCTTAAGAAAACAGGTGGTCAGGGGCCTAGAGTCAGGAAGAAACTTCTTAAAGTTTAGCCAAACTTAAGGGAACGTTAAGGCCAACTTGGTCAGTAGACGCTTTTATTAAATTCTCCATTTTACAGATGAAGAAGTTGATGCTTAGAGAAAACAAGGATCTTGTCCAAGATTACACTGCTAATATATGTAGGAATATGATCAAATCTCATCTCAGATTCATGTGACAGCAAATTTAACCACATTGTGATGCAATGATATACCATGAAGCATTTTAAAAAGGATGAAGTACATTACCTGTAAATGGCTACATTTATTTTAAAAGTAGAAAAACTGATTTAAATGGAGAAATAATGAGTCAATCAGTTTCTCTCTCTCTCCTGGAACAAAAAGAAAACAAAAGAGAAACTCTGGTTGCCCTGAGAGATCTACTAATGTGGATATTAAGATATTAATATATCCTACCATTATTGTATTGCTATCTACTTCTACCTTCTGATCTGGTTATATTTTCTTTACATATTTAGGTGCTCTCATATAGGGTGTATATATATTTGCAATATTTATCTTTTTGATGAATTGGAGCTTTTATCAAAATATAGACCTTTCTCTCTTTTTCAGAATTTTTGACTTAAAATCTGTTTTATTTAACATAAGTATAGGAATTTCTGATATCATTTGTTTTCCATTTACAAGGGATACCATTCTCTATGCCTTCAATTTTAGCCTATGTGTGTCCTTAAAGCTGAAGTGAGTCTGTTATAAGCATCAGGCAATCAGTTCTTATTTTTCAGTATATTCACTCCATGTCTTTTGGTTAGAGAACTTAACCATTTACCTTTAAATTAATCAGGGATGGGTAAGAGCATATTATTGCCATTTTTTGTTACTATTTTGCAAATCCTTTGTTCTCTTTTGTGGTAATCCTTTATGATTTAATAAATTTTTGTAGTAATAACTTTTTGTGCCATTCTCATTCTCTTTTTTTTAATCTACTGGAGATTTTAGCTATGGGGTTACTTTATAAAGCTCATAGAGTATCTTTAAGTTATAAACTAGTTCAAACTAATAACAACTTTACTTCAATTGGATTTATGAAATAAAATTATATATTCCACCTAAGATTTTATGATTTTCAATTCATAATTCATATATTTTATTGTGTATAGAGTAAAAAGTTTAATGTTTATTTCAATATATTTGCTTTATAACTTCTAGAATTGAGGTAAAAGTGATTTATATATTACCAATGCATAATGAGAA
Source organism: Heterocephalus glaber (assembly GCF_000247695.1). The sequence continues at coordinate 789,929 of NW_004624911.1, forward strand.
TATTCTAAATTTTACAATATAATTAGCTTTACCAAGATGTTTTCTACTTTCAAATGCTTTCATGTTACTAAATAGAATCATTTCATTTCACCTGGAAGAAGGATTTTGCATTTTTTATAAGATGAGCCTAGTCATGATGAACTCCTCAGCTTTTCTTTGTCTAGAAAAATCTCTCTCTCTTTTATTTTAAGCCAAATAATGTCTGCTTGTTTGGTCATTTCTTTCTTTCCTTTTTTGTCAGTGCTTTTAATATACCATCCCACTCTCTCATCACCTGCAAAGTTTCTACTGAGAAATTCATGGCTAGATTCACAAATATTTGCTTGTGCAAGACAAGTAATTATTTTTTTTTTCTCTTGGTGATTTCAGTGTCCTTTCTTTGACTTTAATTTTTAGTAGTTTGATTACAAGTTTTTTCAATAAATTCCTTTTTTATTTGAACCTTCTTGGGGACTTTTGAACATCACATACCTAGAATTCCAAATATATCAAGTTAGTGGAATTTTGCAGCCATCATTATTTAAATAAGCTTTTTTATTCCTTTTCTTTCTCCTATACTTCTTATGCACCTATAATGTGTATGTCAGTTCCCTTGATAGTGTCGCATAAATTCTGTAGGCTTTCTTCATTCCTTTTCATTCCTTTTTCTTCCATGACTAGAAAATTTCAGATTACACATCTTTGAATGCACCTATTTCTTCCTTTGCTTGATCAAGTGTGCTGGAGATGCTCTGCATATTATTTTTCTTTTCAGTGATTGTGTTGTTTAGCACTAAATTCCATTTGGTTCTTTTCCATGATTTCAGTCTTTTTCTTGGGATTCTTATTTCTTCATATATTATTTTCTTTTTTTCCCCTTAAATTCTTTTATTGTTACATTTTAGGTAAATAATACATTTACATTTATCATTGGGTGCTTGTACCTGTATATGATGTATCTTGGCTCTTATTTTTTCCCCATTACTTGGGGCACCCTTCACCCCTCCACCCTTCCCTATTTACA
>NW_004624911.1:827222-843209 GCF_000247695.1 Heterocephalus glaber
GTGCCATTTTATTTTCATATATTAATAATAAATAATGGGCTCATAGAAATCAATAAATGTTCAGTGAATATGCCCATTATGATTTAGATCTAGATTGTCCACCCAAAGCTTCATGTGCTTAGAAATGCAGCTAGAGAACGGTGATTGGATCATGTGATTGAAAAGGTAATTGAACTCATCCACAGATGAGTTCAGAACTGAATATGCTGTTAGAATTTGGGGCCTGTTTGGAGGTGGAGGCAGATCTGAAAGGGTATATCTCACTCTCTAGCTACCACCTTTTCACTCTGCCTCTTGGCTCCCAGGATATGAATAGCTTTCCTCTTTGGCAGACCTCTTCACCATGCTGTTTCTGGGTTTGAAACTGACAACCATGTACTGAAACTTCTGAAACTGTGAGAAAAAATAAACCCTTTCCTTTTAAATTGTGAGTATCAGGTACTGTCTTTCAGCAACAGAATAGCTAAGACAATATCAATAGAGTATTAATAATAGACACACATATGAATAAATGAATAGTTCTCATTTATAATAAAAATAATGGAAATTAAACTGACATATCTTCATTAAACTATAAGGTTTTAATAATTTGTGGTTAAACATGGACAACAAAAAATTATCATTTTAACTATGTTTAAGAATAAAATTCAATGGCATTAGTGCATTTAAAATGTTTTGCAGTCATCACCACTATCCATTTCCAAAACATTTTCATGATCTCAAGGCAAAATTCTGTACCTATTATATAATGACTACATATCCCTCCACCCAACCTGTGGTTACATCTAAACTTTGTATCTCTCTGAATTATCTATTCCACATCATATATGTAAAATCATGCAGTGTCTTTTTGTGCCTTGCTTATTTAACTTGGCATTATTTTTTTGAAGGTGCATCTAAGTTGCACCACATATAGAACTTCATTACTTACAGCAGAATAGTATTCTATTGTAGGTATATACCACAATGTTTTTTCAATTTATCTGTTGATGGAAATCTAGGTTTAGTTGGTTTTGAGTTGCATGAATAATGCTGCTATGAAAATTGATATGGAAGTATATATTTAATTCCTGCTTTAAAAATTTAGAGAGGGAAGTAGAGTTGCTGATCGAACAATAATTAGGTGTTTAAATTTTTGATGAATAACTACACTGTCTTTACAGCAGCTGTACATTTTATATTCACAGTAAAAATGCATAAATATTCTACCTTCTTTACATTCTCACTAGTTCTCATTTTACACATTTTTGTAATGGTTATTGTAATGTGTATGAAGTGGTATTTCAATGTGGATTTGATTTGCACTTACTAATGACTAGTAATGTTGAACACCACTTAATGTTCTTGCTAGCTATTTATATATCTTCTATGTATAAATACCTATTGAAGTATTTTCCACATTTTAAAATTTGTTATTTTGTTACAGTGGAATTATAAGAATTTTTATTTATTCTGTATATTAATCTCTTTTTATTAATTAAGCTTATTGGTATGATTTAGATATACATAATGATCACTTTCATCATATGGAATTTGTACACATGATATAAATATTCTTATTTTTATCCCATTCTCCTCCCTTTCCTTTAATCCCTCCTCCCCTTCTTATTTACAAAAGCTTTGTTTCCATTATATCTTTCTTTTCTCATTTTATTCTTTTCCCTTCCTTCCTTTCCTCCTCCCTCCTAAATAGTACACCTTCCCATTTGAATATTTTCTTCCTATTTTACAATGTGTATTATATATACTAGTCCTTATTTACATTTTCCATTTCTCACACCAGAGAAACAGTTCAATATTTACCAATGAGAGTTAAATTTATTTCACTTGAGAGTATGGTCACTAGGTGCACACATTTACTGCTACATGTCTCAAGTGTATCCTTCTTTATGGCAGAGTAGTACTCCATTGTATAAAATAACCACATCTTTCTTATGCATTCATCAGTCGATGGGCCTTTAGGCTATTTCAAAGATTTAAGTATTAAAACCTGTGCTCCTATAAACATTGGTGTGCATATATCACTGTGGTATGATGCTTTCAATTCTTTTGTTTAAGGGAGGAAAGGTTTATTTATCTCACAGTTTGTAGAGGGTTCAGTCCATGGTTGGCTACCTCCAGGGCAGAGGCACATGACAGAGGGCCATCACAGAGAAAAGTTAATGTGACCAGGAAGGTAGTTAAAGCAACAAAAAAGGGCTGATCACAACTATTTCTATCTCTTATACCTTATCCAGACTACTTTAGAGAGGGTAGCATTCCCACCCTTAATCCTAGTGCCCTTGAGCCTAGTATTGCATCATGAATCAATTCCAGCATCACACACTCGAGATCCAGGCACCTCTGAAAAAGCCCCACCTCATTTGCATGAAGCTTTGGGGGAACATCTAGACACAAGCCATAAGATTCTGCCCCTGGCCTCTCAAAGACTCATGCACATTCCTTTATGTAAAAGGCATTTAGTCCATCTCTAAGAGTTGCCAATGTCCTAACAGTTTCACCACTGCTGAAAAGTGCAACTCTAAATTCTCCTCTGAGATTTAAGGCAAACTCTTCATGTAAGCCCCTGTACAAATGAAAAGAAAGTTAAGCTATTCCAACATAAAATGGCACAAGATAAACATCACCAGTACAAAAGGTACAAATAGGGGGATACAAAGAAATGGGACCAAAGGAAGACCAAAATCTACCAGGGCAAACATTAACTCCTACAGTTCCACTTCCAGCATCCCCAGCCACCTGTGGAGGGTTGTGAACTCCAAAGAGCTTGGGTGACTCTGCCCCTATGGCACTGCTGGTGGTTGTAGTTTTTGTGGCTTCTCTTTGGGGCCAGTTCTGCCCCCTCATTGCAGTTCTCCTCAGACAATCCACATCCCTGGCTTCTCCAAAGTTCTGGCATCTCCACAGCACCTTTGGCTTCACACTCACAGCTTCACACACTGCCCTCTCTGGGGCACACTGCCTGACCTCCCAGGCCTTCTTCTGAAATCAAGGTAGAAGTCTTTCTGATCCCACAACTCTTGAATTCTTCATGAACCTAAAACCTGCACCACATAGATGACACCAAGATCTGCTACCAGCTGGAGCAGTACTAGGCTTCCTTCTCCATTGGTTGTAGAAATCAAGTGCCTATGAGCCACATCCCAAGAAACAACTTCCATAGGCTGCCACCATTCTGGAAAATGTTGCTCTGGGGCTCTCTTCTCAAAGGAGAGTCTTTGACTTTTGCAACTTTGAGGCTGCAAAGAAAGGAGTCCTGCTGCATCTTGCAATGCTCACAGGTCATCTTTTCTATTCTTCTCTTCCTTCTCAGCAATCAAGATCTTCTCTGCTCTATCTTTAGAGTCTGCAGCTTTACTGGGGCTTACTTTCTGGCCAAACTCATAACATTTTAAATCATTCTGCTGGCCTCTTTGCTCTTGATTCTCAACATAGATCAGGCTAAATGCCACCAACAGAAGCCATGCCACTGCCTCAACATTAGATTTTCTTGAAATTTCTTCTGCCAGATTAATTAGTCCAGCACCCTTAATCTTAGTCTCAAGGAAAGCCTCTGGACACAAGCAAAATGCAAACTTCCTGCCGAAGCATAATACACATTGTCTGGATCCCAACAGCCAATGCAGTCCTTCTTCCCAGTAGAAATTTCTGGAGCCTGGTCATTACTGGCTTTCTCATCTTCTGAGCTTTGACCAGAACTTCCCATACAGAACAGCTTCAGGTGTTGCAGCTCTATTTTTTCAGCTGGCATTTCCAAACCTTTCCTAACTCTTCCCCTTCCCATAAGCCAGCTCCAAAGGCTCCTAAACCACATTGTCAGGTATAGTCATAGCAATGCATTTAATTCTTTTGGGAAGATAGCAAGAAAAGGTATAACTGGGTCAAATGGAACCTCTAGTTCTAGTTTTTTGAGGTATCTCCACACTGATTTCCACAGTGGTTGCACCAGTCTACACTCCCAGCAACAGTGGAGGTGGGTTTCTTTTTCCACATAGCCCCACCAGCACTTGGTATTGGTTGATTTCTTCATAATAGTCTTTCTTTCTGGAGTGAGAAGTCTCAGCATTGTTTTATTTTGCATCTCTCAAATGACCAGTGATGTTGAACATTTTTATATATTTATTTGCTGTTTGTACTTCTTCATCTGAGAAGTGTTTATACATCTCAGATGCCCAGTTTTAGATTGAGTCTTTCAAGTTGGGGAAGTTTGATTGTTCTCAATTCTTTATATGTTCTAGATATTAGTTCTTTGTCTGAGGAAAAACTGGATAAAATTTTTCCCACTCTGTGGATTTTCTCTTCACCCTGTTGGTGATTTCTTTTACTGTGCAAATATTTTTTAATAGGATGAGATTTCAGTTGTAGATTCTTTGTAATATTTCCCATAGATCGGTGTTTTGTTTACAAAGTCTTTGACTACATCTATATCTTCAAGAGTTCTACCTTTTCTCTCTTCTAGCTGATTCTGTTTTAAAATTTAGAACCTTGATCCATTTTGATTTTAGTTTAGTGCATGTTGAGAGACATGTTTCTAGTTTTAGTCTTCAGCATGTGGACAGCCAATTTTCCCAGCACTATTTATTAAAAAGGCTATCACTCTTCCAGTGTTTGGCCCTTTTGTCAATGATAAGGTGGATGAGTGTATTTGGAATTGTTTCTGCATCATCTAATCTGTTCCACTGATCCTCAAGTCTGTTTGATTTTTTGCTAGTGCTATGCTGTCCTCATCATAGTAGCTCTGTACTATAAGTTCAAGTCAGGGATTGTGATGTCCCCTGCCTTACTTTTGTTGGCCAGAATTGTTTTTGCTATGTTTGCTTGTTTTTGCTTCTGGTTCTAAATGAATTTTAGGAGTGTTTTCTCTAGTTTTGTGAGTTGTGATACAGGTATTTTAACTTGGATTTCATTAAATATGTGTAACAATTTTGGGAGTATGGCCAATTTTACTATGTTAGTTCTTTTTATTTTCCCTGGTACCAGTGATCAAACTCAGGACGTTGCACTTGCAAGGCAGGCATGGCACCACTAAGCTACATCGCTAGCACCCTATTTTGCTTCTTCAACCCATGAGCAAGATATATCTTTCCATTTTCAGATATCCTTTTCAATCTCCCTTTTCAGAGTACTATCATTTACAATTTAGAGATTTTTTACTTCCTTTGTTAGACTGATTGCTAAGTATTTTATTTTTGATGTTATTGTGAAAGGTGTGGATTTCCTAATTTCTTTCTTAGTAAGTTTGTAATTTATGTACAGGAATGTCATTGATGTTTGAGTGTGTAATTTGCATTTAGCTTCTTGACTGAATTTGGTTATTGAATCTAGAACTTTTGGTGGAGTTTTTGGGGTCTTCTATGTAGAGTACCATGTCATCTGCAAATAATGATAGTTTAACTTGTTTTCCTATATTTATTATTTTTATTTCTTTCTCATGTCTAATTGCTTCAGCTAATGTTTCCAGAATTTTATTGAATAGGAGTGGTGATATTGGACATCCTTGGCTTGTTCATGATTTTTGAGTGAAAAGTTTCAGTTTTTTTTAACATTTAGTATGATGTTGTCTGTTGGTTTGTCATAGATGGCTTTTATCATGTTGAGAAAAAGTCCATTTATTCCAATTTTCTGTAGGGTTATTATTGTGAATGGGTGTTGAATTTTGTTCAATGATTTTTCTGCATATATTGAGATGATCATGTGATGTCTGTTTTTGGTTCTATAGATATGGTTTATTATATTTATTGATTTTCATGTGTTGAAATATCCCTGTATCACTGAGATGAATCCTACTTGGTCACAGAGTATAAATTTGTTCATGATTTGCTGAATTCTGTTTGCCAGTATCTTATTGAGGATTTTTCCACCTATGTTCATTATGGAGATTGGCCTACAGTTTTCTTTTTTGCTTGGATCCTTCTCTGATTTTGGTGATGGGTTATACTTGTTTCTAGGAATGACTTTGGGAGTATTGCTTTCCCTTCAGTTTCATTAAACAGTTTGAGGAGTACTGGAATTAGATCTCTAAATTTCTTGTAGAATTCAACAGTGATTCCATCAGAGCCTGGCTTTAGTTTATTTGTAGGTTTTTAGTTGCATCTTCAATTTCATTGACTGATATTGGGTTACTTAGAATTTGTATATCTTCTTGATTCAGCTTTGGTAATTCATATGTATCTAGGAATTTGTCCATTTTTTCTGTTTTCCATCTTATTAGAATATAGGTTCTCCAAGTAGGAATTGATAATCTTTTGTATTTCTGTAGAATTCATTGTGATTTCACCCTTTTCATTACTAATATCATGAGATTGAGTCTTTTTTCTTTGTTTTGATAATGTTGGTAAGGGTTTCTCATTTATATTTAATTTTTCAAAGAACCAACTCTTTGTTTCATTGATTCTTTTTATTGTGTTCTTAGTATCAATTGCATTAATTTCTGCTCTGTTCTTTATAATTTCCTCGCTCATATGAGCTTTGGGTTTGTCTTGTTCCTCTTTTTCTAGAATTTTGAGTTTCATCATTAGTTTGTTTATTTGAACTCACTCTATTTTCCTAATGGGAGAGTACACTGCTCTAAATTTTCCACATAGCACTGCTTTCATTGTGTCCCATGACTTTTAGTATGTTGTTTTAGGATTATTATCTGTGTAATTTGTCCAATTTCTTCTTTAATTTCATCTGTAGCCCATTGGTTGTTCTTAATTGGTGTTACTTAATTTCCATGTGTTTTTTGTAGTTTTTGTGATTTTTTTGCCATTGATTTCCAGTTTCATTGCCCCATGGTGTGATAATATATATGGGATAACTCAATTCCTTTGTACTTACTTAAGCATGTTCTATGAACTAGTATGTGGTCTACTTTAGAGAATTTCCTGTGAATAGCTGAAAAGAATCTGTTTTTATGTTCTGGGGTAAATAGACATTTACTAGGTCTATTCATTCAAAGGCTTGATTCACTTCTGATATTTGTTTGTTGATTTTTTTGTCTAATTGATCTGTCTATCTGTGACAGTGGGCTATTGAGATCCTCCATTATTATTATGTTAGGGCTTATTTGATTTTTCATGTTTGTTAATATTTATTTCATATAGTTGTGTCTGCTGGCTTTTGGTGCGTATATATTTGTGATTGCAATCTCTCTTTCTTGGAGATTTCCCTTAACAACTATGTAATGAACTTCTTTGTCTCTTTTGATCAATCTTGGCTTGAAGTTCATTTTGTCTGCAAATAGGATAGCTACCCCTCCTTTTTCCAGCTTCCTGTTGGATGAAGTATTGTTTTCCTTCCTTTGACTTTCAGTCTATGAATTTCTTTTTGAGTTAAATGTGTTTTCTGTATGCAGCAAATTTTTGGATGCTGTTTCTTTTTAAAAAATTTTTATTTTATTGGTACATTTTAGGTATACAATAAAATGACATTCATCATTGGAAATTTGCACCTTTACATAATCTCTCTTAGTTCTTATTTTTCCCCCTTCCCCTGTCCTCCCTTCAACCCCTCTATCCCTCCCTATTAACAAAGATTTTGGGGCCGGGGATTTAGCTCAGTGGTTTCGCCACCTGCTGCGCAAGCACAAGGACCCCAGTTTGATCCCCGGTACCAAAAAACAACAACAAAAATACAAAACAAACATTTTGTTTCCATTTTTTCATTTTCTCATATTAATTCCATTCCCTTCTTTAATTTCCCCTACCTCTCCCACTTCCCCTTCCCTTTTGCCCCTTTTCTTCCTATTTCACATTATCTATTATACCTTTTAGTCCTTATTTACGCTTTCAGTTTAAACTAGAGAACTAGAGAAACTATTTGGTATTTACACATGTGTGTCCTGTTTATTTCACTTAAGAGTATCACCTCAATGTGTGGATGGTGTTTCTTGATCCATTTTGCCACTCTGTTTCTCTGATTGCTGAATTGAGACCATTAACACTGATGATTATAACTGATATATATTGGCTTATCCTTGTCATATTAGTTTGCTCTTGTTGCTTCCCTTCTGTTTAGTTGCTTACCATTCCTATTGGCTTCTTTCTGTTGCTATTCTTGAAATTGTAGTTTTTGTCATCTCTTTTCTAAAATATCCTTCAGAATATTTTGTAGAGTTGGTTTGGGGTCATAAATTTCTTCTGCTCTTCTTTGTTATGGAAGTATCTTATTTCTCTCTTGATTCTGAAATAAACTTTTGCAGGGTATATCAATCTGAGTTGGAGGTTGTTTTCTTTCAGGAATTGAAATACTTCACTACAAGCTTCTTGACTTAAGAGTTTGTGTTAAGAAGTCTGCCATGAGCATGATACTGGCAAAGAAACAGATCCAAGGATCAGTGGAATAGATTAGCAGATGCAGAAACAATTCCAGACATAATCAGCCACCTCATCTTTGACAAAAGAGCCAACCAACCTCATTGGAGAAAAGATAGCCTATTTAATAAATGGTGTTGGAAAAACTGGATTTCAACCTGCCAAAGATTAAAACTACACCCATGTCTATCACCATGCATTAAACTAAGATCAAGGCGGATTAAAGATCTGAATATTAAAACAGAAACACTTAACTTGCTGGAAAATAAGTTATGTAGAACTCTTGAAGACATAGGCATAGGAAAAGACTTTATGAACAAAACCTCAGAAGCATGGGAACTACCACAAAGAATCAACAACTGGAATCTCATCTTATTAAAAAGCTTCTGCACTGCAAGAGAAACCATCAACAGAGCTAAGAGACAACCTACAATGTGGGAAAAAAATTTTAGCAGCTGTACTTCAGACAAAGGACTATTATCTAGAATATATAAAGAACTGAAAAAAATAAGACCCTCCAAATTTAAAGACCCAATTCAAAAATGGGCATCTGAAATGAACAGACATTTCTCAGAAAAAGAAGTAAAAGCAGCAAATAAATATATCAAAAAATGTGCAACATCACTGGTCATTCGAGAGATGCAGATGAAAACAACACTGAGATTCCACCTCACCCCAGAAAGAATGGCTACTATCTACAAATCAACCAATAACAAGTGCTAGTTGGGCTGTGGGGAGAAAGGAACCCTTCTCCATTGTTGGTGGGAGTGCAGACTGTGGCAACCATTGTGGAAATCAGTATGAAGATACCGCAAAGAACTAGGACTAGAGGTCCCATGTGACCCAGCTATTCCACTGCTGGGTATCTTCCCCAAAGAATTAAAAGAATCATACTACAGTGATATATGTGCATCCATGTTTATAGCGACACAGTTTGTAATAGCTAAAGCTTCGAAACAGCCCAAGTGTCCATCAACTGGAAACTGGATAAAGAAGGTGTGTTTGTTTTTTTTTATAAAATGGAGTACTACTCAGCAATAAAGAATGAGAAACTAGAGTCATTTATAGCTAAATGGATGCATACTGAGGCCATACTCTTAAGTGAACTAAATAGGACACACATGTGTAAATACCAAATAGTTTCTCTAGTATGAGAAACTGAAAGTGTAAATAAGGGTTAAAATGATTAAAATGAGTAATTGATAATTTGAAATAGGAAGAAAAGTCCAAAGGGTTAGGGGTGATGGGAGGGGAAGGGGAAAGCAAAGAAGGGAAAAGAAAAATTATGAGAAAAGAAAAAAATGGAAGTGAAGTCTATGTAAATAGGGAAGGGTGGAGGAGGTGAAGCACAGACAGGTAATGGGGAAAAAATAAGAACCAAAATACATCATGTACAGGTACAAGCACCCAATGACAAATGTAAACGTATTGTATACCTAAAATGTACCAATAAAAAAATTTAAGAATAAAAAAAATATATAGATAGATATATATAGATATATAGACAGATAACGTGTACAGGTACAAATTCCCAATGATGAATGTGATCATAATGTATACCTAAAATGTACCAATAATCTTAATAATAAAGAAAGATCTGGAAAGCACATTCAAAATAGCAGGTATATATAGCAAAAAGGCCTTGCAACTGAAGATTACATGGCAAGTTAAGAACAACAAGGAGGTCAGTGTAACTGCAGTAGAAAAATCAGGGAAGAATAGTAAAATTTTAGATTCCAGAGGAAGCCAGGGAGGCACATTTTATAAGGGTTGACCATTATAAAGCCATACTAGAGATCCAAGGATAATGGTAAATACAGATAATTTCAAGCAAAGGAGTATCATTATCTGAACTGGCTGTTTAGTTTTCTGGATAGTATATGAAGATTGAACTGAAAACAGAGAGGCAAGTCAGGCAATTGCTGGAAAAGTCTAGGAAAGATAATATGGTAAGGTGAACTGTGATGACAGTGGTGGTATCACATTTTGAGAAAGGGAAGAAGGGGCAATTCGTTTTGGAGACAGTATGTGAAACTGTGTGATTCTGGACATTCTCTTAACTCATTTATCTCTTATGTTTGGGAGTTATGCATCAAATTATTGCTCTTGCACTGCCAAACACTAATGACATCCCATACCACGTGCAGTGGTATCTGGCTTCCTAAGACAAACAACCACCACACTTTCTCAGAATTCAGGGGTTTCTCAGAAAGCAGGACATAGATTATTAGAATCCATATAAACCTAGGCAAACAAGGATGTCTACTCATCCTACTCTTGAATATTCATCACGTGGCCAGATGATGCAATTCAGAAGACTGAGAAAGTGGACTTTTTGGAGTGAAAATTGATTGATATAAAATTACAGCTATGAAGGATTACAGGTTACATTTTCCAAATGCAATTGCTCAGAGTTTTTGTTATCTTACATATTTATTATGGATTAATATGTTCAAGGAAAGAGGAAGAAACAGGATTAGAAGATTGAGGATATAAATTGTAAAGAAGACCCACCATAATTTTGGCTAACATCTATGTTTGAAGCATACATTTTCTTTGACAGTTGTCCTGAGGTAGGCCAAAGTACCATGCACTTAATATCCCTATGATCAGTTTTTGGCTGTGATTTGCCATAGGAAAGACATGCTGTTGGGTGAGATGGCTTTCTAAAGGAGCTGACAGCTGAAGTCTGACTCCTAAGAGCACTCATAAAAGCTGAGGCCACAAAGCATTTCTTGAAAGGCATTCTGAGTTGGCACGTTTCTGAACGCTATAGAAGGGCCTTTCAAATTCCCCCATCTTTATGCCCTCTGCTGAGCAGCTCTGAGGCATGGTTTCTTCTTGCAAATATTCCTGAGATGTCTGTATTCAGTGAATGTGCCTGTTGAGGGATCTGACTTACAATTCTTTGCCCTTTTATTCCTCACCATTGCTCCTTAAGATTTACCCTCCCAAATAATGTGGAGCCTTAATTTTTATCCTAGGCCTTGTTATCTTAAAGCACTGATCCTAGACATTTGTGTTAAATATGAGATGTCCACTAGATATCTCAATAGAGGAAACTAAAAGGCAGGGTTGCAGTTATACATTTGGGAGTCACAGATGTTACTTAAAGCCATGGGAGTGATTGAAATGCTTGGGAGAAAGTACAGAGGCAGAGAACCACACTGAGCACAATATTACATTGTCAATGAATTGGAACTTTACATAAACCAATTGTCACCTTCTTTATACATTATCATTTGCTAGGGCTGGGGATTTAGCTCAGTGGCTCTGGTGCCTGCCTCAAAAGCACAAGGACCCGAGTTAGATTCCCGGTACCAAAAAAATCAAATTTGCTAAATATTAAAAATATATCTCCAGGTACGTTGTAATGCATATTGCTCTTAAACCATAGTGAGTTTACAATTCTTTTCCAAGACTTTTGCATCAATTTTATTTTTTTCAAGGAGAAGGCCATAGACAGAAATATGAGATGATGAAAAGGAAAAATTGTCTCTAAGGGATCAGTCTGTTATACTGTTCTTAAGTGAAACTAAATGAGGAAATATATTCCTGTAATAGTTTAATTGCAATATCATTTTTCCTATACTCAAAAGAAAAATTTTACCACTTTTTTACTGCCTCTTCAATTGAATAAGGTCATCTGAGGTAGACAAGACCTCAGAAGCACCACATTCAAGGCCTTAAGTTCCAAAATAGAATCTTAAAGCAAGAGAAAAAAGTCTTTAAAGGTAAGACTAATTTTATAACAGCTATTTCTTTAAAAATTCAAAAGGTTAAACCCTGAAGTAAAGTGTTTGGGATTCTGATACCATACAACAGATAAAAAAGAGAATAGATGAAGAGCAGCATGTTGTAGTCCAAGGAGGGGATCTGAATCTACCAATTTTATAACTTAAATAATTGAGAAAAATCCTTATGATTATTGAATTTATTTTAAGCTGACTGGATTAAAATTTTATGTCAATCCAAATTTGAGACTTAAGGAATAAATTTAGTAACAGTAAAACAAAGAAAATCTTCTGTTTCACAATTAATATGTAAATTTGATGTTTGTATATGCCTTCATTGTTTCTGTTTGTAAAAGTAACACAAAATCATTGTAAACATAACCCAACATTTCCTAATTTGATGATTTATGTCATTTTTACATGAAATTCCCATATGAATTTTCTTTTGAGCACCTGTGAGATGAAGATGATTGCCTTCCCTGTGTATTGATTTATAGCCAAATATTTGCACAGAGTCAGAGAAAGCTTTGGAGTCTTAATTTACATCCCTTTCAATTAAAACAAAGTCATAAAAAACCTGAAAATTATTCCAACACATATAGTATACTTGGATGACAGCAAAAGGCATGCAATGTGGTGGGATCCCATAATGTAATAAATTCTATATTGTTTTCTATACTTTATAGCATTATAAATAGAATAATCTTCTCACTGGAAATATAACATACTCCTTTTACCATTTAAATCTGGGACTGTTTAGTAGAGTTGGAGGTGGTGAACATTATTATTTTCAATAGCTATTAAATTTTCAGGTTTTCCATTTGTATTGGACTTTTGATAGCTTTGTTTATAATGTGTTTCAAAGAAGATTTTATTTTCCTGTTCAAAACTATTAGTGGCCCTTTGAGTTACCTCAATCTAAATGTTCATATCTTTCCCAGAATTTGGAAAGTTTTCAAATACTCTTACTGTGGAATAAGTTTTCTATATTTTCCCTTTTTATCACCTTTGGAATATGCATAATATGAATGTTTGATCACTCACTAATGCCCCATGTGTTTAAGGATCTTTTTTTACTTTTTTCTCTTTTTTTTGTTTACTGTCCCACTGAGTTATTTCAAAATACTTGTTTTCAAGCTCAGAAACTCATCCTTGTGTACAATCTAATCTGTTGTGGAAGGTCAAAACTTACTTTTATGTCATTAATTGTGTTAGTTCCCAGAGTTTGTTTTGGCTTTTTTTTGTAATCTTCATCTCTTTTTCTCAGTTTCTCATTCGGATCATGGATATTTTTTAAAAATTGCATTGAATTATTTTTCTGTATTCTTTGGTACTTCTTTGAATATATTTAGAATAATTAATTTGAATTTTTAAAATAATTCATCAATTTATTTTCTTTTGTGTCTATTGTTAGAGAATTAATCTTTAAGAGGTGTCATTTTTCCTTTTTGCAAATCCTCTTCATGTCTTATTTGACCACCTAGTGGATCAGTTGATTCTATCAATTTTATATGGTGGCTTTAACAGCAAATGATGTTTTCTTGGAACTGTGTCATAAGGTGTTGTTTGAATAAGCTGTATTTGCTTGGTTTACAGATGTGTGCAGAAGGGTAGTGTCTATGTAGCTTCTTCAACTATAATCAACATTGGCAATTCCTGCATGTGTTTTTTGGCTGCAGGAGTTTGTTTCATTTCTCCACAACCACCAATGCAACTCCCTTGCCAGGGTAGATTTTCCAGTAGCTCAGGGTCCAAGGTGCTTTTCTGCAAGTGCAGGGCACCTGCCGGGTTCCATCGGTCACTTAGGGAGAGGACCATTCTGTCAGGCTCAGGGTTGGACAGCATAGCATGATGAGTAGTGGGGGAAAGGCAACAGTGTTTGAAGTCCTTGCAGGGCCAGGCCACACTGTTGGGCCTGGGTGAGGTGACTTTCATTATCCAAAGGTGGTGCAGTTTCTTCTGTGTGGACTCAGAGTGGAGACCTATTAGGGTAGTTTTCCTAGTGATTTCCCAGACCTGAGCATGGGTGGCTGTAGCTGCCTGGCTGCCTCTCAGGCTGAGCTTGTATGGCTAAAACAACTCGTCTGCTTTTTGCGGCCTCTGTGAGCTAAGTTGCATATCACTGACTACCCAACTGTTTCATCTCCTATGAGCAGAGGAACAGAGCCAGCTATTTGGTTGGTAGAATTGACTAGTAGAGGTGATGGAGATGACTAATTGGCTGTTTTCCATGACCCTGAATTAGCAGTATCTCAAGATGGCATGGGCCAATGTAGGTTGTCTCTGGGGAGAAGCAGGTGCATGAATTTTCCAGCAGCACCTCAAACTGTGCTTAGGCCCATAAGATTTGCAGCCTTATCTAGCAAGAAATATTGAAGATGTCTCTGGTATTAGTGGGGGTTGTTAGGAGTCTGCTGCTTACCTTTTCCTTAAAGCATAAAATTCCTCTTCATTCAGAGTTGCTCTCAATAGAAGAATTAAGACAGTAGATACTCTGTGCTTAGATCCCTACCTTATAATACCATCATCTGTGTCTATGCTATATGATAGCTATGCCATATCTTTACTAAACTACAATCTTCTGCCTCAGTAACTCCAGTGAAATAGCTGTTGCTGTTTTTTGTTTTTTGGGGGGGGTTGCTTTTGGGGCAAGGAAGCATGCTATACACATTTAATCAGCTGTATTGCTGATTTCAGTCTTTCACAGTTTGTGAGAATACAATGGATCACTTTCCAAACTCATATTCTGTTTAGAGGTAATCTTTTTGTCCTTTATTAGTATAACTTCATAATAAATCCTAATGGTTGATAATGCAAGTCTATTGTCTTTTTCAGAAATATAATGGTTAATCTTTTTTATTTCAATGTAATACAAATAGATGTTAATATATGAAATATTTTTTTAAAAACACTCTTCTTACCTCTATGAAAAAATAAAGCAAAATTTCTTAACAAATTAATTAAAGAATAAGTTTAGTTAATACACTGTGTACCATAACCCTAAAAGATGGTTAATCTTGTACGTTAATTTTTCCATAAAATTTTGCAATAATCTATAGTCTGCATAAAAAGCTGTTGAAACTTGGATAGAGCTGAATTAAATGTACAGATTAATGAGGCAGAAAATTTTCACCATCATGATATTGTGTTCTATTCCAAACAGATATCTCTCCTTTTATTTACAAATTTTAATACATCAATAATATTTTACTCTTCTCCATGTAGAGATGTTTAATATCTTTGATTTTGCTTACACATAAGTAGCTGGCATTTTGATGCTATGATAATTATTAAAATGCTTCCTAGCTCTTTACTATTTATAAAAATACATTTGACTATTTAATATTGATTTTAGCGACCTAACATTTTAATTACTTAAAACTTTTTTCTGTCAATTCTTCTGAGAGTTTTATGTACATAATCATTTTATGTACAAGTAATGGCTACTCACAGGTTTATAATTATAAGTACTGTATATCATTATCCTCTGATTTTCACAACAACATGGTGAAACATTTTTTCTGGGAGAAATACTAAAATCATTTAATAATTTTAACATTAATGTTAACTGGCTAAATGTGAAAGGTTCTTCCCAATGCTATGTTGATTTCTGTGAAAAGGAGTAATTACAAGTAAAAGAGTACTTAGAAGTAAAGGTGCAGAAAATGTCTGTGTCAACAAGACATTTTACTGGACAGGTAATAACATAATTGTTAATTTTTCAGAAGACCTTGGATTTCTCTCTCTATTTCGTATGGTCATTTACAGGAACTAAGAGCTTAACTGTAAAATAAAATGGAGCCTTTAAGGCAAATGCTTCTGCTTGAAAAGCACTTTTTCTGTATTTTGTTATTATCATAGTCAACTAATATATGATTTTGCTATGTCTATACCTCTTTATAAGATATTTAGCTGAAAGTAGAAAAATTGTACTTTACTATATACATTATTTTATTTAT